>JAUMHR010000075.1:483145-493594 GCA_032361145.1 Enteromius fasciolatus | reverse complement strand
TCGTACGAATTAGTACGAATTGGCACAAATTTGGCACCTCGTACGAATATGTACGATTTGCTCGTGAGATAGCGTTGTTTTATCTGATAATTGGCAACTCATATTTATTCATTTGATCTCACAATGATTAAGTCAAGTCAAGTCACGTTTATTTATATAGTGCTTTTAATAATACAGATTGTAGCAAAGCACTGAACATTATCAAGTAGGAGAACAGAGTGATGGTAATGTATAATGACCAAATTCAACTATTTATTTATCAATGCAGAGACGGTCTCTGTAGTCAAGACAACGATAATCACTAGAAATCAGGTGTCCCCCCATTAAGTGTCTCATAACTATGACTTAGTGTTTCATAATGCAGTTTTTATCTCATAATCATGACAGTATCATATTTCATGTCATTTAATCTCTTTATGACTATTTATCTCTGTTTCATAACTATGTGTCACATCGTCCCAGTCACCTGTTCCTGGATCAGCACATTCTGAAAACACGCAATCATCAGCACCTGCCACCCGCTCCCAATCACCTGAATACTGACACCTGCACGCCATCAGTCACTCCCCATAAATAGATTGCTCAGCCATTCATTCAACGGCTGAGCTCAAGGTTGTAATGCTACACTAATCCTGACTTACCTGTCTGCTCTTCAACCTGGATCTGCTTGCTGCGTTTCTGAAACCTAAAAAGGAAATCCTGAAATGATCTAAGACTGAGTATACTTGCCTCTCACTTACCTGTGTGACTGATTCTGCCTCAGAACTTTGCTCCTGCAAACCAAACTCACCAGAACGACTTACCAGCAGAGACTCTGTTTGTTCTAAAGACTGTTTTTACTGATATTCACCCTTATTACCTGCTGAGGAGATAATTATGCTCTCACCTTAATAAAACTCACTATCTTGATCGCATTTCAGTTGTTTTGTCTTATCTGAGCGTGACACTATGACTTAGTAACTCATAATGGTGATTTAATGTGTTTGTGTACAGTTTATTTTTACCAATCGGATTTTTTGCATATTTATTGAGTTATTTGTATTGATGAAGCTCACAGATGACTTTTCAGTGCTTACTTGTAAATGTTTTGAATGATTCTCAGCTTTGCTTTCAGATCACAGTATGACTATTTCACACATGTAATTTACTACACAGTATCTGTGTCTGTTTTGGGTCAGTCTGATTTCTCCAAAGTGTAAAACACGAGTAATGTCACATTTTTCAGTGTCAAAATTGTTTATAATCAATTATTTAAAACACTAGAGTTGTGAAATATGAACCTAATACCCAGATGTTAAGTATGTTAAATAGGTTGGGGCTTTTTTTTTTTTAACAATCTACCCAGACCCCAAACAGAACATGAGAATGACAAATGAGCTAATACACATCATGAACAAATACACTTAAATGAAAGAGTAGTTGTTCATTGTTGCTCTTCAGAGCCTCTCTAGCTGCTTTTCCACGTAACACAAGGGCACGTATGCCTATACCATATTCACATCACCTTCACCACATGAAAGACTTTCTGCAGAGATTCATTTATTTTTCCACCTTCACTCTATCTCTGCCTGAGATAAAGTAACAGTCGATTTCTGTTGCTTCTGCAACATGAACACAGTTGTTTTAATATTTCAGAAAGACTGATACGGCCTCGCAACTGTAATATAAGAAGCCAAGCAATCAGGGTCTGATTTAAATCTGACTGAAGGCATAAAGCCCTGAGGTAAAGGAGGCCGCTGAACAAATGAATGTAATCCATCTTTGGGGCAGGGGTGAGATACAGGTCCACATCTCTGATACACACACACACACAGATGTCAGAGAGCGACCCTCTAAATGTCTGGAGGCAAGCTGAAAATAGGGAGCTTAATAATAAGGATTTACTGTCTGTGGTCAGTTTTCTTGTAAATGACTGCCAAAGGAAGTTCATAATCTCTTTTTCTTTTTTGTTTCTGTATATGAGTGCTAGGTGTGCACACAATATGCAGTGACGGAGGGTATTTCATGAGCATTTTCATGCCATCATCAAATAAGGTTGCCATGTTATAATATGAGCTTCTAAAGGATCATTTATAAAATGGACAGCTCTGACTGCACAGCAGATTATTTCGGCAACATCTTTTTTAGTGAACCAAAAACATATGTGACCAGTGTAATCAGATTTACAACATTTAAAAAAACAAAAGTCTTTTCAATCAAAACATGTAGTAGCATGACTAAGTACTGAATCAGAAACATGCAGCACAGCCAGTGTAGTCTGAATCACAAACATATGACTCAAATGGTTCTTCTTAGTGAATCGAAAGCATACAGTGTGACAAACAGTTGCAAACAAATAACTCTTTATAATGGTTATTTGTTTACTGTGTAATTAAAAACATCCAGCATTACTGGTGTTGTCTGAATCGCAAACAAATGACTCTTAAATGAGTTATTTTTCAGTGAATCAAAAACATACAGTGTGACCAGTGTAGGACAAATAATAAACATAACATTCTTTTAAAACAGTTATTTTTAGTAAATCAAAAACATAACCAGTGTGTTCTGAATCACAAGCAAGTGACCTTTTGAATTGGTAACAAAGGACTCTTCTGAGAATCAAAAACACACAATGTGACCAGTGTAGTCTAATTCACAAACAAATTACTGTTTAAAACAGGTTCTTTTATACAGAATCACAAACATACAGTGTGATCAGTGTAGTGTGTAAACTCTTTAATTGGTTATTTTTCAGTAAATCCATAACATACAGTGTATTCCGATTCACAAACAGATGACTCTTTTGAACTGGTTCTTTTTGTTTGTTCATATCTAATATGTGCCTGCACTGTCTGAATCAACGCCCAGTGTATCTGTGCAGATGACAAACGAATGACTCTCAGCAACATTGTAACTACTTCACACATCGGTGTGTTGTTTTAGGTTGTAAAATCATTGTAAAGCACATCCTCTGGTGGCTTGTTGTGTTATTCTGCTTCTCAAGCTGTTTTCCTTTCTCTGGCTTCATTCTGTCTGAAACGCCAGCATCAGCGAAGATTAGTCACACTGTACTGTCACTAATACAAGACAGACAAACTCCAACAGACACATATTCTCAGATAAACACTCACTGCTGAGGTTACACAGAGGGGAACAGACTTACAATTACTTGTCCTTCTGTCAGTGTTTTGCTAAAGTGTAACAGCTATTGATTTCTCAAAAGTGATTAGGGTTCTCTGTCTGCATTTATCGGGAGGCTGCGTATCTTTTTGACCCTTCTCTGCTAGTATGATTTTATAATGTGTTAATAATCTGCATGTTTGTGCATTTCACACCAGAGAAGAGTGAAAGTACCTTTACTACCCTCAAAACAACATCTGTCGCCGTTTTTAAGGAGGCCAGCCTCCCTTATAAAATGAATTTTTATTAGGGTGTTAAAAATGACTGCTGAAACTTCCGAGAGTTATTTTTATATGTGATAAGGCCACGACATTTAGCTATAAATGAAAGCAAAGAAACTGCACCTTAAAATATTGCATTAAAGATTAAAAATGAAACAGTGCTAACATCACTTTGCATAACCATTGCAGCCTCAGCTAAACTGTTCATGTCATACTCAAACTCACGTCTGTAACGCCGTAGGCATCTCTCTGTACTTTGTCTCTGTTCTTGTTTATGCCATCGTCCTGTTCCACATGCTCTCTGTGTGTTTGTTTACATTCTGTCTCCTCGTGTCTCCAATCTGTAACTCCGCCCCCATCAGCTGTGCCGCATTTTGTCGTTAATTTCGTCTGTATAAATCCATGCCCCAACTCCTGTTTCTTTGTCAGTCGTTGAATGTCATTGATGTAATGTTCTTTGTGTACGTGGTACGTCTCGTTACTTTGTTCAGCACTCTCCATGGTTCATTAAATGTTCTTTGAAGCTTATCTCTCCCTCTGTGTCTTCGTGTCCGCTGGAGAAGTACACGACTGACCAACACAGTGAGATGGCGTTTTCTTCGCGGAACATGCACATCTCTTGCGCAGCCGAAATTGGTGCTCGTTTCTCGTACATTGGGAGGGTATCCTCAGCTGCCCGGATCACGACTCGCCATTCGGTGAGGTCCGCCTCCGCCGCGCTCTGCCGAGGCATTGGTTTCGTTTTCATGACCTGGAGTGCCGTGCAAAGCCTCTGTGGTCTCTAACGCGCAAAGAACAGGTCCCAGTCCCGTATCACTGCGAGAGGGGCTGTGTGTAGTTCAGTCGGTGCCGGTTATACAGCCAGGGAGGCCACTGATGACGGTAGACCTGTTCGGCCCAGGAGGGCATTATTACTGACTGTTTGGCCCAAGAAGGTATTTTCACTGACTGCTCCACCCCTGTTCATATCATACTCAAACTCACGTCTGTAACGTCGTAGGCATCTCTCTGTACTTTGTCTCTGTTCTTGTACCTGTGTTTATGCCATCGTCCTGTTCCACGTGTTCCTTGAGCTATTTAGAATGAGAATTTATCTTATATTCCATAACTAAAGTTTTAGTATCTTATTGTGTTTTTGTAAATATGTCTATTTTCATTAGCTTCATTAATTTAATACCTCATAAAACTCACACATTTTATTTTATTAAACACTGTAAACAAATCTGTAAAATACACTTTGACTTTGACAATTGAAAAATTTACGGCATTCGACTGTAAGAAATATGATAACATTTTAGTTTTTAAGTTAAATTTACAGTTAAACACCGTAGTTTAATTAACTTATATAATGTTAATATACCAACCTATTAAAGTAGTAAAATCTGTTTTGTATCTTTGAAATACACCGATAAACACCATTAGCCATTTAACAGGTTTTTACCGTAGCTTTTTTACTGTTAAAATCACAGTCATTTTTATAGTTGGTTGCAGGTTTTTTTTCCCTTTCATAATGTAATAGTTTTGATTTTAGATTTAGTTATGGATAATAATAACCCAGAAGGTGCTAGAAGCCATAGTCAGTATCACTTCTACTGTTCAGAAATAATAATCCCGTTTTGAAGGACCAAGTGGTTAAACGCCAAACTTGTGGTGTTTGAAATATTTATCCATCTTTGAGACATCACAGAACTAAAATAAAATGGTGTGTTTTCTCAGCACAGTGAACCGAAGATGACTTTGATGCCTTGTGATACAACCCATTAAATCTGGACGTTAGCTTTTAATTAGACGAGGTTCATTTTTGGCCACTTTACGTCTCAGTACGAGCAGAAAGCCGCTAGAAGCTATACGGTCCTCTTAATCTTTAGAGTTCAATTTGGAACATTTGTGCCTCCAATTAATCAGTACGCTCCGGATAATGCACACCTAAGGTTATACGTATGTTTGAGTGTCCACAGGAGAGAGATTGGAGCTGTCTGGAGATTAATCATGTTTGGGTGGAAGCAGAGCGAGAGATGTGCACGTCTCTGGAGGGAACGGCTCTAGGCCTGAGTGACTCTCAGTGGGTCGAAGCTGATTAATTGGCAACCTGTTGAACATTGGGAAAGGGACCGGTCAGGACACACATCATAAAGCACAGTGTAAAGGCCAGGCTGAATACAGACATGTCTCTCTCACTCTTTAAATGATCCCCCCGGACAGAGCTGTCTCACCTCCAGGTGCCAATAAAGTCCCTGCAGCTAAGAATGTGATGAGGTGCATGGGAGGGCAGAGGTTAAAGGTCAAAAGTGAAGCTTTTTATTTTTGAAGCAATTTGTAATTGCAGTTTTAGTCTTTAAGTTCAATTTAGTTGTAGTTTTAGTAATTCTGTCAGTTATAATTGGTTTTGTATAATTTATATTGCATTTTGTAGGTTTAGTTTTATTTATTTTAGTACATCAGCTGAAAATAAAAAGGCATAATAAGTTTTATCACAAAAAATAAATACATATCTTAATAACAGGCCTGTAAAGTTGTAATTTATTTCTTTGATTTCTAGGGCTACCATCCTCGTTGTTATAATTTTAAAATTGCTTAACAGCATTAAATATTACCTTCATTTATGAACAAGTGCCTTGTGCAACACGTTCTCACTCCCAATCCTCTGAACAATATAAACACACACGCAGGCAAATGGAGTCACAGGCATTTATTTCACAAACTAATCATAAACCAGCAGTATAAATACATTACAAACAAGGTCACATTCCAAGTCTTCTGAAATCATACAAAGTCTTTACGTGAAGAAGATAGTAAAACAAGGTTTTAATCACTAAAAATGATCCCGCTCCGTTAACATGCTCATATCTCATTCAGGAAACATACTCTCGTAGCATGACGCAATCAATCACGAGAGACGTCAGAGCCAATGGCATTTTACAACCAACGTTGATGTAAGGATTCTTTTTAAATCACGCACAGACTGCAGCAGCACACAGGAAGTACACGGAAGATGGAGACAGCAACTCTCACGAATCAATCGTTTTGAATCAAAAGACTTGGAATATATTTATATCTTTCAAATAAATTATGATGGTGGTTGTATCTGCCTGCTATATCTTGTGTTTTTTTGACAAATGGTAGGTTTAGGGGCAGGGGCTGAGTTACGTGCTCATAAATGTGTCAATAATATCATTTTAAATAAAACTGTTTTGACTGTTTACATTAAAAATAAAAATAAAAATAACCCCTACATATATTCAATGATGCCAATGTTTTCACCCAATATATATTTTAATTATAACAATAAAATAAATAAATAAATAAATAAAAAATAATAAAATATCACGTTGGCATATTGTAGAGCTGTAACTGGGCCTTAAAAGTTAGGCCCAACAGATTTTCGGCCCTGTGTGGGATTTGCTTCGCCAGTTCCCTTCACAATCCGGCTTCAACCCGACGGTGAACAGCAGCTGAAATTTAATAAAAGGATAACGCCAACATTAGCCTACGTATACTGTGTCTACATTATGCTTTTAAGACTCAATTAATATTTAGGTATTATTTGAAAAACCCACCATGATTAGGCTACATGTGTTTGTGGAGGAAACTGATAGAATCCACTGTAGACGGCTTCAGCGCGGTCCAGCAGCACTGAACACCCTTTCACTGACCTGGCTAATTTAGCAAGTTTTGGGCAGGATGGTTTGTTGATCTTCCACCAGACGAGAACATCCATTTCATTTTCCATGACAGCCGTTTTAATGTAGCGAGTGACCTCGTCATCTTCCCACACCGCAGACTTTGCTTAGTTGCTGGTGCAACCAAAACGTAATCACCGGTGGCAAGCCTCTGTTTAACCTCCTCGGCATCCATTTTCACATTTCTCTCACGCTAATCAAAATGCATCGCATGATGGATCATTTACCGCGCAAGCCCGAGCCCGTGTAAAATGATATTAGGTAAGCCCGAATCCGACCGAACCCATCAGCTCTAGCATATTGACTCTAAGAGCACCCTTCACATTGAAAAGTTACTAAAAAAGGGGTACCTTGAGCTTCAAAAAGCAACGGAAAAGGGTCTTGGCCAAGCGTCAAAATGTGATGAGTTGGAGTGAGACGGTGTTGCTTTGTTAATTCAGAGACAATCTAATAGATGAAAATGAGGACCGCGCCTTTGCTTCAGGAGTGTGTGTGTGTGATCTACTGTAAATATCAAGACACGTAACTCACTAAAGCCAGAATCACTCCGCTGCATACAATTAAAGCAAAGCAACACTCATTTTTCAATCCGCTCTTGCCTTTCAAATTGATCACATTTTTTTCCCTCCTTGCTGTGGAAAGCTATTTGCCAAAGAAAACAAGACGGTTTGTCATTTCATGAGTATTTTGTTCTTCTTTGATTCGGAGTTTATCTGCTGTAAGGCAGGATTCACTTAAGCCGGCATTAAGGAGTTTGATTATCAAAAGTTTTTCAAATAAACACGCATCAGTTATAGCAGAAGATTATAGGATGTTTGAGACGCTATAAATGGCACATCCAGAACAGTAGATGGCAGAAGTGGACTATATTTTCACCTCGTGCAAGACCAAAGGTGGCCATGTTTTTCTTCTTCTCTCCTCTCCGACACATTTAATGGTGTTTCTCTCTTATATAAGAATGCAGTGTCTTTGAAGCTGCTCTTATCTGCGAGAAATGAGCATGTTTTATCATATCTGGAAAAGTGCCACGCTCAGTCAGAAATCACAGTCTTCCTCGTCTCTCCCGAGTGATCTGACTTTGATCACTGACCTAATTAATAGAGCAATTGATACATGTAAATATCAGATTAGCTATGCAAATGATCACGCAGCAAAAACATGCCCTCGTTTAGAAGTTACAAAGGACTTCTGCTCTGAATTACACACGCAGGCATCAGACAAGATCTTGCAAGTGATGCATTTAAAGTCAACACCGAACTGTTGGAATCCATTTTACTTCTACAATCTGATGTGTTCAGACAGAAAATATGATGCTGGGGCTTGATTTTATCCGTTTGGGAATTGATTGGATTGCAAAAAGCAGATGTCAAATACCAGAATCAAGCCAGCAGATGAACCAAGAGTCCTTTCAGAAGCATTACTAAAATCTTATGAAGACAAACATTACGATATTATATTAAATGCTATTTTATACACTATATTGATGCAATGTTATATATTTTTTATATTTATGTTATATCATATTAGGCTATATTAAATATTATATTAATTTTATGGTATATTTTATTATATTTATGTTATATAATTTTATGCTATATTATATTATATTGGTGTTATGTTATTTTATGTTATATATTTATTTTATGTTATATTATGCTATATATCATGTTATATTTTCTTGATGTTATGTTATATTAATTATATTATTTTAATGGTGTAGTATATTATTAAACAGTAATATTCAAAGCCAGTATGAATTCATTGGTAGAAGGCTAAACTACAATGCTCTTTTCCATGCAGTGAATCAACAATGAAGCCTCTGCTGTAAGCTAATATACACTCGTGAATGATTTTAAGATTACTTAACTCATATGAAAGCTTCGTGTGACTGTAACGCTCAGACAATGACAAGGAGTAAATATAATTAGGTTTATTCAGACACTTGAAACTAAAGCAGTAAGTGAAGAACGAGGCGATAGTTCAACATAAAATGGTGAGTGAATAGCAAACGCAGTCTCTGCTGGCGATCTCCTGATCGCAGTCTTCAAACTTACCTCCTTTCACACAGGTAAGCATTTAAGGTAAGGATACAAGATAGGCTGGATCCGTGGATCAAAAGTGCTCGTTGCAGGGGAGTGATTGCTTAGGCAGGCAGACACAACAGAGAGCCCAGATTCCGCTTATATACTGGTGCATGGAACTAGAGGGATACAGCATGGTGTTACCTTGAGCTCAGCCGGGGAATGACTGGTGACTGTGGCTTATAAAGCACTCAGGTAACTGAAGACAGGTGGTCCTCATTTGTGAGCTGGTGATAGAGAGTGACTGTGACTGTGCTGAGATCAGCGCCCACAGACAGAGATGGCATGACAGTGACGATCTGACCACAGAGTTTACTCCTTTGCAAATTAAATTCGAGAACCAAGTCAGACTGACACCGTTCGCATCTGTGGAAAACTGCCAGTGTGTTCCTTTATTTTAAGTCGCTTTGGTGAAAAACAAAAAAACAAAACAAAAGTCTGCTAAATGAATAAGTATAAAAATGTCTATTCATCTTTCATCTGTTTTATGTCACATTGGTGTTGGACAGCCCTCATTCACTTTTAAAAACAGTGTTTGCAATAAGTGCATGCGATTGTGGTATTTTTGGTTGAACTATCACTAATAGGAAGGAAACAGCATTTGTGCTGATTTAAAAAAGATGCCCCGAAAAAGAAAACAGAGGGCGAACATTTGAGAAAATGATATCGAATCATACAAGAGGAGGATGAGGAGGGCGATGGACTCAGGCCCTGATGTGGGGAGAAAATAATGGAAAGGCAGAGAAGCCTAATAAGTCATCTTTTTAAACTGAATAGATTTTTTCCAGCAGCCTGTGCCCTGTGCTAATAGCGATGGCTGTCACAGCTCTTTCTGCACCGGAGAGTCCAGGGATTAAGAGGAAGCCTGGCCGGACCCACAGATGGTGACGGGACCGGTCCAGCGCTCAGACACACACAGACACTTCACATGTTTGCTCAGATTCACTTTCACAGTCCGAGGGTCTCTCTGTTCTACAGGCCGACAGCAGGACTAAGTGAATAGAAGAAAGTTTGAAGGGTTTGAGGCCCTCTAACCACAGATCAGATGAAATGCTGTGTTAGTGAATGTCACTAGAGAGAGTGTAGGAGACCGGGGCTAGTTGTCACACTATTAAAGGGATAGTTTATCCATTAGAAGAAACATTCTGTCATCATACTCACACTTATTTCATTCTAAATCATATGAAGAAGATATTTTAATAATTGTTGACAATTATTCAAATAAGTTTTTTTTTTTTTTTGACTTAGTATTTTTAATTTAATTTTTTCTGAAAGTAAATATCTGTATAGGAACCCAAAATTCTTCAT
>JAUMHR010000075.1:443785-456732 GCA_032361145.1 Enteromius fasciolatus | reverse complement strand
ATGTTTGAGGAAGCAACGAGATCCCCAACTTGTCCGACTTGGCGGCTCCGTTTTCAGCTCCTCCCCGACTGCTTTCGACTAATCTCGCCGATCGGTCCGCGCAGCGCAGCATGAGCTCGAACACACCTAATGTTGATATTTGAAATCACCAAAACAAACATGCCCCTCCCCCAAAAGGGCCACGCCCCTTTGATAGCTCCGCCCCACACATACGTGGCTTAAGCAACCCAGTCAACAAGTTCTGTGAAACAAAGCAGTACCAATGTTACACCGTCTACACGAGACACGAGCGGCATGACAGAATACTACAGAAGTCATTATAATGAGTGATGCTAACTTACACGTGACAATTACCCGACAGAAAACTGCTGCCACATTCTATTTATGACGAGCTTAGATTCCAAGATTTTTAGTGGTCGCTTTATCATTTCCAGTGTAACTCACCTATCAAGAAGAACCAAAACAACCCCGGCATCCAATCGCAGGTCTTCCACTCCTTCAGTTCTCTCCAGAGCTGGAAAGCATGGGTCATGCTTCTTGCCTTATCGTGCCGCAGACACTCTTTTGCTTTTATCTTTCTGACGCTCTGCTCTGCTGCTCACTGAACACTGTCTCCCCCACGTCACAAATAGACACGCCCCTTACTGCTGATTGGCTACGTTTGTTTTGCTAAAGGACCCGAATCTTTTTCTAAAGCATTTTTGAAAAATCGTATACCCTGCCTTTAATGAATTAAAATAATAAAATAAGCTACATAGTAAAGTTAAATATGTTAATTAGCTCTCATATATTTTTTTAAATAAAATGCTAAAGTTGCAACTGTGAGATTATATAGGCTACATTTATATATATATATATATATATATATATAAATAAAATGACACATTATGAAATATGCATTAACAGTGCAATGAAGTTTAAAAATAAAGCTTATTTTGTGATGTATTATTATTATTATTAGCATTTATTTATATTATTGTTGTATTTATTTCCTTATTTATTTTTACGCCGAGGCTTCCATATGTCTCCAGATCCTCTTACAATATAGTGAAATCCTAATTGCATTATGCTTCGCTAGAGATAAATGACATTTTTAATTACGTTTGAACCTGTCAAATCATTAACAAACACAATTTAAATGATTAAAACAAACACAGTAGTACTGTACTGTATATGCAACCGATGTGGAGCAGAAATAATGAGCTGAAGTGGCTCAGAGTTTGTCATTGAACTTGACAACCTTCGCATTTACTTAATGCCATTCGTATGAGTAATCCTGCAACGACGTCAATGTTACATAAACCCGCACTGGTGAGATTATTAATTGCATTACATTTTCTGTCAAAATATTGCAGCACAGTACCTGTTGCGCTGAACGAGCATTATCGCCGGAAGACTGAGGGCTAAAGAAGAGACTGTGTGGGAAAGTGTTCATCACACTCATTCAGAGGCCGTGTGTTTATGGCCAACACAGTCATTAAACACGTCTATTACTGCCATCAAAACAAATCTGTCATTAATTTCTGAATTGCAACTGGTGCTGACTGGCTTTGTAGTGCATTTACCTTAATTGGCTGATTCAACACGACAATCTAGACTAATTTAAACTGCTATTACAGTAGTTCAGTTCAACAGACTCAAAACACAGTCATTATATTATGAATTGTCATGTCATCACTTTATATTCTTGCTCTTTTTAAAACAGATTGTTACTGTGGGTTGTCAGGTGGTTGTGAGCACTGCTTGATGCTTGATTAATAATCTTTTAAATTATGTTATATGATATTGACAGTCGTGACATTCTTGTGTGACCCATGTGTTCTCCAGCAACAGCAGTCAAGACGTTAAACAACAGTGTTCTGTAATGTAGATAAACCACAGACATGCTTTGATCTTACATTAGTTCTGCTATCAAGATGATCATGTTAGGAGTAAATGCGGCTCTTTCATCCCTAACAAAGACAGAGATGCTTTCGCTCTTTATATTCTACTGTGTTTCTCTCAATAGAGACACTTCAATGACTGAGCAAACACTTCACGCTCTAATTACACTGGAGAACGTACCTGACACTGTAGAAACTCACGGTATGAGACCAATTATGTTTTAAAATTAATGCGGGTCTCACCATCCTGGTGGTATTTTGCATGCATATATATATATTTACCTACACCTACTTAAATAAATACATAATACACCCATATATTATGTAAACAAAAACTTTCATTTTGGATGTGATTAATTGTTGACAGCACTCTTATATATATATGTAACGATCTGTGTCAGGGTTGTGAAGACACGCTCAGAACAGAGAACTTGGAATGTAAAACATTTAATAAAACACTGGGAACCGTAACAAAAACGGCTGACGGGGCAGCAAAACAAGACACAACTTCACATTAACGCCCGATAAACTGAACTGAAAAAGACACGCTTAAATATACAAACTAATCATACGAAAACTGACAGCACCTGGGGAGACAATTCCACACTAAGGACCGGGGCGGGGTTACACATGAGGGGGAATGAAAATAAACACAGAGCACATGGACTTGAACAGAAAACATCAACAGAGGTACGATGGAACGCCTGGGGGCGAGACAATATATTAATAAATACATTTCTTTTCTTGTTATAATCCCCTCAAAATGATAAAAGTTAATATTGTTTAAACTTGAAAACTGCAGCTCGTTTTAATTTATGCAACATCTTAAGTATTAAGCCAAGTATTCCAATTAGTGTCTAATTTATGTAGTTACCAGGACTAATTTCAAGCAGCTTGATTGGTTTTGCAGTAGTATGTGTAATTTTAACGTGTGGAAAAGCTTCAGAAAGCCATCAAGTCCCCATGTCATGCCACAAATAATGAAGAGAAAAATTATTTTGGATCATTAGTGACGGTTTGACAGTTTAAACGTGTGAAATTAGGACCGGCGTGTCTCTTTTAGTTTAGGCAAATGAGTAAGTTTGTTAATTAAAACATTGTGCTGACATATTTTATGAGTAAATGTCTCAAAAGGCTTGTCATATTTTCAGGTGTGTCAGACTCTCAGCTCGAGGAAAGGGACTTGTTTTTCATTTCTATGATTATGTCATACATAACATTAGGAGTTGTGCTGCACTAATATGCTATGAATATAAATACCTGCTCTAAATGCTATAAATCCTGGAGCGTATCATGTGAATGCTGTGAGCAGGTTCTGAGGCTGAATGCCTTAAAAATGACACACGCTCAGTCGAGTCTCAGCTACAGCTGAAATCACATCACGCCATTCTGCAGGATTTCTCTCGGAGAAACCCAACATTAGGCACAGCTTGAGGCTGGAGTCGCTTACTAACACTACTATTACATCAAATGCATGAATTCATGACTCAGGCCATCTTGCATCTGTTTTGCTCGAAACAGTATCTGTAGCTTAGATTGCTCCAGCCATGAGAGAATAAAAGAGATTTCGAAGAAAGTCCGTTTTCATTTTTGAAGTTGTATGCGAGCCATTCGGTTTGAACGTCTAACGGTTTTATTTTTGTTTTTTTTTAGAAAATAAGTCTTATCTGCTGTCCAAGGCTGCATTTATTTGTGTTTAAAACAGTAAAAACTGTAAAATTGTGAAACATTATTACAATTTAAAATACCTGTTTTCTGTGGAAGCCCATTTCCACTACTGAATAAAAAAAAAAAAAAAATGTTGTAACTTTTTATCTCACAATCGTGACCTTTTTCTGAGATTTAAGCTTGCAATTGTGAGTTTTTGAGTGAAAAAAAAAAGACTCTCTGAGACAGTAAGTCAGAATTGTGAGATGAAAAGTCCCAACAGGGTCATTCCTGGTATCCGGTAACATTTTGACAAACGTTTTTGGAAAAAAAGTTAGATGTTTTTAATCTTTTTAGGCAGAAGAGTCTGTATAACAGGAATGACCCAATTAAAATTTTGTAAGCAGTGACAGATGCTTTTTGTATTATTATTTAATATTGCTTCAATAAATTGTTTGTAACCACTTACCTTAAATTGTAGTATACTGTATATTGTCTTCAGAGCAGCTGTCACTTTTGATCAATCTGATGCACCCTTGACGCATATTAATTAGTTGATGCATATTAATTGCATTATGCAACACACTTAAGCAATTCCTCATAACATAAAAATGACATTTTAGGAATCCATTTAATGACTCTCGCTTAAAGCAGAAGTGCCGGTTATAAGACATGCATCCTCATGGTGCTAAGCCATTTTAAAAATGGCCATCATATGATGTTGTGTGACCAAAAATCAACTGTTAATTGAAGTCATCTCCTCTTTATTAACCATTCCACTGCTCTTCATGCGGGCTTGTTTCCTTTAGGCAGCATTGTGCAACAGAAGGTTAAATATGTATATATGCTACTATATTTGAAATGAATTTGGCTCACATGCCTCCTCAGCATGGCTCTGACAGCAGGATCATACCTCTTCTCTTAGATTTCCTGGAGTCATCTATCTTCTGCCACATTAAAGATGTATGGCTTACATGGATGTGCTGTCGGGGGACAGAAACAAACATTATTCATCGAGAGAAAAAAGGAGATTGTAAGCACAGGAAATGGAGCGCTGCGAGCGAGGTTCATTCAGAGCAAACAGGAAACGCATCGCAGCAGTGTGTGATTTTCTCTTAATCAGGGGCTTTTGGAGACTCTTCCAGGCTCTCTGCCATCTCCTGCGTCTCTGATACAGCTCTGCTGGAGACACGCTGATCTCTGGGAAGTCACAGATTAGCATTTGTTAGAGGTTTAGCGCAAAAGCTCGCCCTGCCCACGCGGTAAGATGAAGTACCTGATCATCCTCGCATCTCGTGTTGACATCAGCGTACAGTTTAGAGAGCGACGCCGATCTGGATCAAACGCTATCCGTTTCATGGCGGGTTTCAGTGGGCTTGAGGAATTCTGCTGCTGATGTGATTAGTTGAAGTCAGCGGTGGGCCTTTGCTGGAGCAAATTCATTACGTGTAACCAATTACTTTAAAGGCACTTTAAATGAAACAACGGTGAATGCATCATGAGAGCAATGGCGATCCATCAGTGAACACACACACACAGGCCCCTATCTATCTACACACACTTTTAAATATAAATATTACAAATAACAATATTATCATAAGCCTAAATACGTATTAGTTTTAAAACATAAAAAACAAACTAAAGTGTTAAAGAAACTAACTTTTTTTTTTACATTTTAAGGAACATCACCCGACATGACATTATTCAAATAAATGATTAAATATAAATATTATTAAAAAGTATAGATGCTTTTGCTGCGTGAGATTGATTATTGTAGTTTCTCTGTCTCTGGGAACGTTTCTTACCCAGTGCAGTGAGGGAGACAAGAAAATACAGATGAGCAAATAATTGACAGCACAAAGCCAAAAAAGAGTCTGTCAATGCTGTGTGTGCGAGAGGCACTGACTTTTGGCAAAAAGAATAGATAGTGCACCTGGTCCAGGACAGCCTGGACCACAGGCCCTTAAGGTTTATTTAAACCAGTGTGTGCCTGGATTGGACTTGGCTTAGGTTTAACTAGTTAGAAACACATTTGTGTGTGTGCCATGGCCTGAGGCCAAAGCTTACTGCTGGCAGAGCAAGAAGAAAAGAAAACAACCAAACTTTGTCAGAGAGAAAACTCCATTGGCATGATCCACCGAGTCCAGCAAACCACCGGGGTAAGCTTAAAAATCATTCACTGTTTCAGAATAAATGTAAAAAGGGTTACATAATGCATTATTTCATTATTTTGAAAAAGCACTTCCGATGTGCACGGAATAACCTTTTTTCCTTTTATTAGATGTGACAATAATGTTTCAAATTGGATATTTAAAATGATGCTGTTTAAACATGATTGTTATTTTCGATAATCGCGTACAGTACGTCATTCCTTTTCCACAATGGTGAGCAAAACACGAAATCAGTTTCTCTGATGCAACTCCCACGAGTAACTATCGACATTTAAATATGCACTACTGGCTATATAACCCATTATTTTAGCAGCTTCATTATAATGTAAACCTTTTGCTAAGGCAAAATTGCAGAATTATAAATAGGTTGTTAAAATACTGCTCTATTTATTTTTAAGTCACGTAATTAGTTACTATTTTAGGGAGTTACTTTTAAAGGTAACTTGAGGTAAAGGTAGTCTCGAGGTAACTGGAGACTGAGAGACAACAGTTTTTGTGGGTGAGGAATTCAATCATTTATGCGACTGATTCATTCAGTAACGAAGCATTACTCTCTGAGTCGAAGTGACGGTTGATTCTGCTTTGACTTTGAGTAAACGATGGCATTACTTGTCGTCTAAAATGTAAGTTATTCATCATTAATATATTTTTTTATATTGACGTTTTATATCTGAATCTTACAGTAACGCTTGCTCGTTGAAAGTCAAGTGCAATGTAAAACTGTTTTGTATGTTGTAGCTAAACATCAGAGCTGCTGAAGCATGACTTTATATTAGACAAAAAAACAAGCCATACTACCGCTAACAGCTTTATTGTGCTCTGAGATTAGTTGCTGATTTGCTTTTTCCTTGTTGAAGGAAAACAGATTCAGGGCACCGTTGCAAATGTGGGCGGCGTTAGCGATTCATCTCTGCTGAGTTGTGTGATCGTGCGTGTTGTTTAGTTGTGGAATGAAATGTGAAGGCTCTTCATATTTTGCCGCTGTGTTTGTCTTTAGTGTGAGGCATATGCCTGCCAGGACCGTGCCCTAATTAGCAGTATCACAGAGATCAAACACAGAGGAGAGTATAGGAGAGCAGAGGAGTGGGATAAAAGGCTTTGCAGCAAGAGTTACATTGTGTAATGGGTGCTGAGATTGGAGAGAAAAGCACTTTGATTCGCCCTCTATTATGGATGAAAAAACAGCTCTTTGGATGAAGCTCCAGCAGACCCTGCTGACAGACACATACAGTACAGTACTGGGGTAGATATCTGTGTGTCTTACAGCAACATTTCTGCCCGTGCTGTGTAATTATAGTTGAGGGAAAAAAAAACACGAGACAGACATTTTGAGGACAAGATGCTCAGACTGGCACGGAACTGTTGATGTTAGTGTCGGTGGCTAGCTCACATACACTGCATTTATGTTGTGCGTCTTCGTTAAACTCTTTGTTTGCTCTTCAGCAAAACCATGCCAAATTTGTAAAAAATACATTTGAAATATATTGTTGTAAACAGTAAAGTGAATCAGTTCAAATATTTTTGAAAATATATGTAATTTAAAAATTTATTTCAGAGGCATGAAACCACATTTACAATCGCACAGTATTATGTGCATTTATAGTATAGTACTATGGTCCTTACTGATTTTTATTTCATTGTGTTAGTTTTAGGGTTTTTTTTTTAATATGAAGTGTGTGTGTGTGTGTGTGTGTGTGTGTGCATATATATATATATATATATAGCCAACATTTGAAATTGATCAAAAAGTTTTCAAAGGTGCAAAAAGGCATTTTGGTTTTAGGACAACTTTAGGAAAGGTTTTGATCAATTTCAAATGTTGGCTACTGAATATATATACTGTATATATACACACACACACACACACACACTCATGTAGTGTCCATGTGTTCTGGGGTCTCTCTCTTCATCGGTGTAATTGTGTTTCTACTGTACAGACTGTATGTGGTATATACACTGACCCTACACCTAGAACTTAGATTTTCAAAAAACTAAATTCTGTGTGATTTATAGACTTTATAAGGTCATAATTTACTGGTAATCCTATCTTTGTGGAGACCCATAAGGTGATAAATACTAGGTGCACTCACACACACACACATTCATTATTATTATTTTTTATTTATTTATTGTAGTTAAATGTTTATTTTAGCATTTCTTAGTTTTTATTTATTTTGGAAATATATTCGAAATATATATTTATCATTTGAATGTCCATTGTTAAATTGTTGCAGTATATACAATCTTGAAATTATGGAACATCCATGTTTGCTTTCTGTAGTGCAAGAAATGGTCCGTAATATTATTAGGGTGGGGGAGCACATTCAATCAAGCGACCAATCAAAATTCGATCTTACCTAACAGACGGTCCTTAACTAAAATATTGCTATTTTAGCTTATTATTCACCCTAGGAAGACAATACAACTGGAAAAATGTTTTTTTACTTCTTTTTTACCCTATTCCCACTAGTTTAAACATTTAAAAGTTGTTTCGATGCTTTGTGTCCTGTTGTTCTCAGTATTATAAATGACTCTTTGCAGACTGGGACTGTTTCAGCAGTAAAGCGTTTTTGGCAAAATTAGTTGAGTGTATTATTACGTCTCATTTGTGTAATCATCTCACATTTAACAATGTTTTTGTACCTCTTCAGTTGGGTTTTTGTACATTTTACAGTACTGAGTTAAGGTCACCAATGATTTGTTGATGGCTTCTGATTATCTGACTAGCAACATCTATTCTAATTCTTCTTGATCTAAGAGCTGCGTTCGAAACTGTGGATCACAACCTATTACTTACTCCTTACTCATCTTGAATGAGTGTTTGGCGTGGCTGCCGTCTTATTTTACTGACCATTCTGAGTTTGTTCCTATGGGTGGTTAAAAGGCCAGAGTTTAGCTCTGTCTCAGCTGGTTTCCCTCAGGGTTCGGTCTTAGGCCCTTTGCTTTTTTTTTAACATTTATTTGTCACCTTTAGGCCACCTTTTGAGATCACTCGACCTTCATTATCATTTGTATGCAGACGATACACAAATACTGAGATTAAACATGGATGAATAATAATTTCTTGCATTTGAATAACACTGAAGTTATGTTCATTGGCTCCCGCCATCAGATTTTTTAAAGCTGTCTATCTGTCCTTGATTCTGGATGGCTCTGCTTTGGATGTCCATATTGGTGGTCATATTACTCTAAATTCTTTGCAGGTTTAGAGTGGATTTTAAAATGATGATGGTTAGTTTTAAAGCTTTACATGGCCTGGCAAGTCATTACCTCACAGATTTGTTTCACTCCTAGTAGATTGTGCTCCTCTTCCTCAAACATGCCTAAGATCTATGCGTGACAAGGCTTTCTCTCTGCCTCTTCAACTTAGGGAAGTTCAGAATTATGATAAAGTTCAACTTAAAACTTGTTTTTTGTTTTTACACATGCATTTGCTTATTGATTTCTTTTTTTCTTTCTATTGTTTTTGATCACATTGTGTTCAGCGCTCTGAGAAGCTGATTTTTAGGAGCTTTATGAAATAAAGTTTATTATTACCTAATAAAAATGCTTCACTTCCTCTGCCACTGGCTGGACAAACAGAAGTCCCGCCCTAAACTCACATCATTGGTTGATCTTTGTATAGTTAACTGTAATAGAAAACCATTTAAAAAACCAAAAAAAGCACCACACTTTACCTTTAAATAGATTTATTTATTTAAAATGTAGGCCACGTCAAGGTAACCTCAGACGTTTGGCCTCGTCGTTACACGCAGTAGATACATTTTTCACAGCGTTTGGAATTTTTCAAGCCTCATGGACTTTGAACTAACATATTTATTTACCATTACATCTATAAATACCAGCACTGGTGCTGCTCTCCTGGTATCAAAGTGGCGTGCACGGCTCACATATTTCCAATGAGTTTGCCTAATGGTGTGAAACGTTTGTGCCCCATTTGTTTGTTTCACTGTTTATTTAATCATGAACCATCATAACGTTATCACGAGTTAATGGTTAAAATGGCTCTCTGTAATTGCATACAAATCTCTGCACTTCCTTTATTGATGTTTCAGCCTTTATATATTAATCAGTCCTATCTGGTTGAAGAAACAAAATGTATTAAAGGCCAGCTGAACGAATTTGCAACTCAGAGGCATTTTTATTTTTTCTCATCAGAGGTCACGTCTGGGTCTCTTCTTGCCTCCGGAAACAATTAAAGGCAGCATTATTTTTTGAGGACGTACTGGCCGGCCCGAAAAGCCTCGCCTGGCAATAGCAGAAGTGCAAGATAAGGGCTCAGCAACGCTCCGGTGAATTGTAAGTTTGCGCTTACCGCTCAAAGACCTTTTATTGAGATGCACATTCGCACTACTGTGTGCTTTGTTGACAGACCAGTCAGGGATTTTTAAATATCAGCGAGCTAAATTATATTGAACATCCATATACTTTCTGGGTGAAAGGTACATGGAAGTAATCAAAGCGAGTCCTGGGAGCTGATAAGGGCATCAAAAAGAGCTTAATGCAGTGGAGTGTAATGCAAAAGCAGGAGATCATGGGACTTCAAGGACTTTTTTTATTCCTCGACGCTAAAGTTTTCACTGGCATGTGTGTGCGTCTACGGCTTACAGTTCAGCTGCATGTGCTGTTAGGAGAGACGGAGGATTGATAATATCGTGACATATGTCAGCCTGAAATGATCTCCTGTGAGTACAGAACAGGGCTTAGTGCTCATTCATGTACCTTAGAAAGGACAGATGACAACTTAAAACTGATTCTGCAGTATCTGCTTTGTGGATGGTATCGCCGCTCCTCCGAAGCTGAATGCCTGAGCCTTGTGCATTTATGCGCAATTATTTTTTGAAACTGTAAATGAATCAAAGATTATTAAAATATTAAAATATTATTTTTGTTTTTTTGCTTCAAAGGATCATGCTAAAGGCAATTTGCTACCAGTCCTTTGCCATTTTATTGTGATTTTGTTTTTAATTATATACAGTATTTCACAAAACACAGATACGTATATGTAGAAATACATAATTTCACAAAAAAAAAAAAAAATATATATATATATATATAAATATATACAAATACATTTAATGTCTTTAAATTATCTAAATTATTTTTATAAATATATTTATATATTATAATATAAATATTTGCTGAGACAAAACAATTATTTTAATAATATATAATATAATCAACATGATCTAATAATGTTTGTTTAAGATGCAATTCTATACTAAATCTTATAATCAAAATGATAAAATGCGAGAAGAATGGATGCATGGAGATTTAGTTGTGGATTGTCAGTCAAATATTGTCATGTAATTCCAGTTGCCATCGGCACGTCGCAGGAGTCTGTTCTTCTCTTCTCGTGTTTGAGTCTGAGACACTTTGGGCTCATTTTCATGCCCTAAAGAGCTCAAGGCTGCTGGCCTGTAATGAATTATTTTCCTGCTTTCAATCATTTAAGGCCCGGATGCTTTAGGAACTGTTTTATTCAGCGCTGATTGATCTGCCCTTGGTCTCTCCATTCATTTCATGCTTTCTAGTTTTTAATATAACGGGGGGAGTAAACAGTATCGGCCTGACTTTGAGGCAACTAATCATTCTGTTAATCTGAAGGATATGAAGTCTGTGGAGGTAAATGGTGATGCATGACGGGTATTGTGTGTGGAGTCTGAGGGAAAAAACAAAGACTGGCATTAAAAACAGCCATTCAAACAGAAAAAAAGAAAATGAATGATGGAAGGAGAAGGTCTTACGTCTGCTTTGTATGAGGCCAACTTTGAGTGCCTCAATGTTGTTTCAAAACAAAAAAAAATATGTGTGTGTGTGGTCTTATGTGTGGGACCAAATACTTTTACAGTAATAGTTCAGATATTTTAATAACCTTAATAGTGTGTGAATAATCTTCATTTTTGTCTTTGACCAATGACTAAATGGTGTTTTTTGGAAAATCTAACAATGCACACAGTTTCCTGTAAGGGGTAGGTTTAGGTGTAGGGTCAGTGTAGGACAATACCACGTACAGTTTTTACAGAATAAAACCCCTTACGCCTATGGAGAGCCCTGCCCACACAGGAACCAGTTTTGCTAGCAGAAGTGTTGCAGTGAAATCTTGATTGTGCTGACTTCCTCTGCGTCCCTGGTGAGTTTCTCTCAGTCCGTGAACTAATTACTCTAAAGCTCTCCAGCATCCAGCGCAGCCATCTTATTCCACACATTACTGAGGCCGAGGACTCCAGAGGCCTGACCAGAGAGAGAAAGAATGAAATCGAGGTAAAATTCAAGCCCAGAGCCCACATTTGAGCGAGGACCTTTAGAAAGAGATTGGTGATTTTATTACAGGAACGGAAAGGCTGAGAGATTGATAGACAGAAGACGAATCGCATGTCCTCCGTCTCTGGTGTCTTACAACACACACATGTCCAAACTTAACTGATGAGATAATTGCGAAATACTCAAGTCGTTCCATCTAATTACTTCTGGGGGGAGTTGGTGGGATTAAACCGTTCGAAGACACTAGTTATTTGCGCAAAGCATGAAATCAATTGACTGATAAGCAAAGAAAGAGCATCTCCAGAGAAGTTAGAGCCAGGGTTTGGCCTGCAGACAGCACACATGAGTTGGCTAAATAGCTAAATGTTTTCTGTCACTGGCTTTGGCAGACAGGTACATCTGAGCATCCCCCTGTCCCTGTTCACTCGCCACCCATTCAGCTTCGTCTGCCCCGGAGCTCATGCATCTCTCTGAAGAAAGTCTGCAGAGAGGTTTATTTATCTGTGCTGCTTGCCAGGCTGGAGCATCACTAGTGAATTTGATCTGAGTTTTACTACTTTTTAAGCGATTTTAAATGCACAGGTAATTGTTTTGGCTGCTTAACAATACAAACGACAGTATGTCAAAATGATCCACATTTACACAGATTTGTCTACACCACAAAAAAATGCTGTATTATTCACGCCACTGGCAGAAACCCTATAGCCTACATATATACCTACTGTAACGGTTTTCTTTTCCCCATGTGTTCTGTGTCTTGTTAATTGTGTCATTTGGTTCGTGTGTGTGTCGTTTGTTGTTTCTCAATTATCAAAGTTCCATTCCGTCCAATCAACATCTGTACTTTGTCTTTACAACATAAATGTGTGTGTGTGTGTGTTTTGCTACCCTTCATTGGATTACTTCCAGTGTTGTCATATTACGTTAAAAAAGTAATTAGTTACAGTTACAAATTACTTCTGCCAAAAAGTAATTGAGTTAG
>JAUMHR010000075.1:429309-443685 GCA_032361145.1 Enteromius fasciolatus | reverse complement strand
GGGTAAAGGTGGGGCTAGGTGCTACAATGAAAGTATACATTTTATATCAAATTAATTCAGTTGGGAGGCTAAACCGTCACAAAAAATGTAACAGTCATACAATTCAAGGGCCGTTATTGTAACCCCTCTACGTTTTACACGGCCGTGGAGCCCATTAGCATTCAGAGCTGTTTGTCCATTCATCCGTCCCCGGCACGGCGTAAACACCAGCTGTGATTAGAGCTCAGGTGAAGAGAGATTCAGAGCTATAGGGACAGAAAGAGTCCGCTTTTTTAAACCGCTATCACGGAGGGGAGCGGGAATGCAATCAGTTTGAGCACAGGAAGTCAGAACGTGGACATAAAGAAATGGACCCCCGGAGGAAGATGCAGGACACAAGCCAAACGCAGATCGGAAATGGACATTTCATGGGCATAAAAGGGACTCTATAACACCTTGAAAGGGGCCAGATCAAATGGCTTTCTGCTTCCCCTCCAGGCTCTAATATGTGTCGTGTGTGCGTTGGAAAGAACTCCTCCACTGCAACTTGCTCTCTGTACTCGGAAAGCGCTATTTTCTGTCCCGCATCAATAATGCAGCATCCGAATGGCCAGCGACCAGAAACTTGTTACTGTAAAACTTTGACACCTCATCAGCCGGGAAGAGTCTGCTCTCCCTCCGGAGGAACCTGAAGGGCTAATTATACTGGCAAGAGGCTGGATCTTTAGAAGTGGTGCGATGACAGAAACGATGCTGCAATCTGTTGTGTAGGAGCCTTGTGGATGGATGAATATTCACTGGCCCTGTTAACTAGTCATCTGACATGACAAGCACTTCTCTGTACCTACAGGTCAAGGTTTAGCTGGTTGGCGGGGCCCTGTTAGACTTGGCTGGTAGATGCTGCACCATCTGGCTGCAGACAGCATCTTTGCGTCAAATGCATTACTTTGCAACATTTTATGTTAGTGCATTAGTATATTTACTACCTGGTCTCATGGCATAAACATACATGGGTGCACTTTTTAGCGATACATGAAATATGTACCAATAGGTACGTATCAGTGCAGTTTCCAAAAGAAATGAACTATGACATTCCTTTTCACACAAATTTACAGAGTCTCGATTAATAAAGCAGAATTTATTTATTTATTTACTTTTTTTGCATCAACAAATGTGTTTTATCTCAGTTTAGCATTTGTTAACACAATCGGGTTGGTTTAGTGTTGGATTTGGTGTAGGGCATACTTCCAACATGATAGAGCACTACTCTGTACCCTATATTCACACCTGTATCAATGTAATAAAAATGTGCCAGGGTTGGACTTATTGAACCCATGTTTTAGCACCACTCAGTGGACATTTTCCTTTGAAACTGCGGCAAAACCTGCAGTAAGGTACGTAAAAACAGTGTTGCACAAAAAGTTCACAGAGGTTCATATTTTTATGAGCCCAGGTTGTATATTTACCATACAGTGTCTTGGAAGTGTTTAGATAGATAATTGGCTGAAATTGGTGGTCAGTTCAGTGCCTGATTAAAATTATACAAATTGCTTTATAATTGTGCGATGTATTAGCTAGAGCTAGAGATATAAACATTAATAATAATAATAATAATAAGCATTAATAAGCATTTCTCTTGTTTAGCATATTAGTTTAGCATAGCTTGATGATTAGCCTGTTAGCTAAACCAGTACCCCAATTCAATTAGGCATCCCTTTTCATGTATTATTTAGGGCTGCGACTTATGAGTATTTTGATAATCAGTATATCTGGTTATTTATGTCATAAATATGAATTAAAATGTAAATATACAAAAAAAAAAAAAGTAACATGATAGTTTGAAATTTTTAGCTTATATAATTATATTATATTTTATTGCTCTGGCAGTTAGCTAAAATTAAAAATGTTATTTTTTTTCCCTTTTGTTTAGTTATGACGTTTCTTGTTTTGTTTTATTTATTTCTTTATTGCTATAGTTTTAGTTAACACTTAAAATAACCATTAATTGACATGCATATGAATTCAGGCACTCACTCAATTAATTGTGCTAAGATCAGTGTATAAATAAGATAAAATGCAAGTTAGGTATGCCTCAGTTACATTTTACAACACATGTGCCTTTGTTTGCCGTTAATATGATGCATTCTAATATTTAAGACAATTTGAGTCATAAACTTTTCCCGTAGCAGACCAGTCGGATTCTTCCATGCACATTTTTGATTTATCAATAATCAGACTTGTTGTTGAGAATTTTCATTATCGATTATTATCAGTAAGTTTTTGCAATCCTAGTATTATTCATATTATACTTTTTTGTTTGATCTGATTGTTACAGACGACTTCGGTTCTTAAGCAGACTTGATTCATTGAGTGGACTGAATGAACATAAATGACAGGTCTGATGAGCTTTCTCCTGTATTGTAGACCTGCTTTGTTCCAGCAGTAACAGGCCATCAATCCAAAGCCTTTGCAAGAGCCGCCGCTGAGAGTCTTCCTGAAAAAGACACGCATAAATACATAGCCGTGCCGGCGGAAGCCAGTGCTTACTGAAGTGGAAAAGAGCTACAGTGTTTTCTTTCTGGTACTTTAGTTCCATCACAGCTAGTTTGTGTGAAGTAAGCAGAACCCAGGAGTTCAGAAGCTGTAGACACAGTCGTCTGACAGTCCTTCTTTACCTATCAATCCTCTCCTCCATTCGATGTCACCTCTCTCCTCACCTTGGATTGATGCCTGTGTGTGTGTCTGTTTGTTTACACAGACGGCGTGTGTGGATTGATGTGTTCTGTTGACTGCATCGCAAGGTTCATTGCAGACAAGTTAATCCGGCAGCGGCAGGGCCAGGGAGAATCACCATTAATAACGCATGGAAGGAACAAATAATATATAAGTCCACAGAGCTCTGGGCTTTACTGTTGTCCTCCTCAAAGTCAACAGAGACCTGTATCGCTCAACAAGCGGCTCAAGAGATGATGTTTGGTGCTTCAGGTTTTAAAAAGGATGTATTGCACATAGCGGTGAAAGAAATCAGTGGACCGTCTGGTTTAGTTTTACATTATAATCCTCCACATTTGCTCCGTTCTCAAAACTCTGGCAATCTGATAATACCTAAAATATCAAAATCTACTGCGGGAGGAGCCTTTTCCTATTTAACACCCAAACTCTGGAACAATCTACCTAATACTGTTCGGGAGGCGGGCACACTCTGTCAGTTTAAATCTAGATTAAAGACACATCTCTTTACTCTGGCTTACACATAACACACTGATACACATTTATTAATCAAATCCGTTAAAGGATTGTTACGCTGCATTAATTAGATCAGCCGGAACCGGGAACACTCCCCTTAACACACGATGTACTCGTTACATCGTATAAAGAATGTCATCTACGCCATCTGTTTCTTTCTTATTCTGTTCCTCAGTCCGTATCCAGATCAGATGGTGTACCAGCACAAAGACGTGATCTTCATCAGAGACCAGAACACCTAGATGAGCTCCGTGGACAGATCACCGGAACCAGATGCACACACACACACACACACACTATAAGTCCTTTACACACAGTGTTGGGCAAGCTACTTAGAAAATGTAGTGAGCTAAGCTATCAGTTACTCGACATTGAATGTAGCTTAACTACACTAAAGCTACTACCCTGAGAAATGTAGCAGGCTAAGCTACAGCAACATGGCAAAAGTAGCTTAAATATCTAAGCTATTATTTTTTTATTGAACCAACTTTAAATCAGTGGTGATAAAAAATGTCATTCAAACAGATAGGCGCGCATAATTGTGCAATTATTTATTTAACAATTGTTCCAAACCAATTTGGCAACAGAAACAAACATAATAACAAATAATAAAAGGTGTCGAGAGTGTGTGTGTATTGTAATCTGAATGCATGCATATGTTTAACTCAGTGCAGCTTAAACCACAGGACAAACAACATTATTATAAACTACTCTAAACAGTACCAATATGGCAAGAAAAGACCGTTGTCTCAGTCAGCGTCATGAACTTCGAGGAACGGCCATGGTTATTCCCCCCTCGGGATCAATTCCTCTCCTTCCTCTGCCATCTTTCCAAAAAGTGTTCGCCCAAGCATTTCATGCATCCGGTGCAGAAGGTGCCGCTAACACCAAAAAGCTCATTGCCAATCGCAGTAAGAAGAAGTCACTGACATTAATGCGGGCGGCCCATCATTGTTTACACAATCTAACATGTGCTTAAAATTTAACTGTAAAGTGGGCGTCCGGTCAGAGGAGAACTGGACCCAACTAAGCCTGGTCCTCCCAAGGTTTTTTTCTCCATTCTCTCATGGATGGGGTTTTGGTTCTCCTCTGGCTTGCTTAATTGGGGACACCTGATTTCTAGTGATTATCGTCGTCTTGATTACAGAGACCGTCTCTGCATTTGATAAATAAATAGTTTAATCTCGTCATTATACATTACCATTACTCTGTTCTCCTGTTTGATAATGTTCAGTGCTTTGTTACAATCTGTATTGTTAAAAGTACTATATAAATAAAAGTGACTTGACTAGTGACTAGCCGATGAAGCTTTGATGTAGTGGTGGTCAACCGATACAGATTTTCTGATGTCCAATGACAATATCTTAAAGAAGAGTGTAGCAGATATAAAGCAGATACGTTTATGATATCATGTATATTTGGTCATTAGAGAATCTATTGGTTGACCACTACACCAACGCTTTATATATAGTATATACAAATATCAAATTATTATTATTATTATTACTATTTTATATATATAGTATAGACAAACATCAGCCAATATATCGGTCAAAAGGTACAAATTAGCATGCATGCTCTGTTGGATTCAGTGTTGGGAAGTATCTAATGAAAAGTAGCGATGCTGCTTACTATATTTTTCAGTATATTGTGGAGATACGTTTTCCAAAAGTTGTGCTTTAATGACAAACTGTTACAATGCTATATGCAGTTTTTATGCTCTTGTAACATTGTATTGCAGTTTAGCTGAGAAAATACTGTATAGCTAAATATTTTATCAAATGCTGCTGTTCATCACTATGTTTTCAGTTGTTACTGAATCTTTTATCACTAAATCTTAGAACCAATCTTTTTTTTTTTATGTAAAATATTTATTTTTGTCAATTTGTCAGCATAATTTCAGATCAGTAAAGCCTACAACTATTTTTTGGACCCACTTAACTATTATTAGGCTAATTGTTTTCCAATTTGTATTTGTACAGTGATCAGTCTAGTAGACAACTCCATTCAAGTGTCCCAACAATTATAAAATAAGCTGAAATTATATAATTAAAATTGTATGTTCTGGAACTTTGAAATGTGAAGTCACATTCACAATAACTCAGAAATATCCCCAGATAAAATCCATTCGAGTGCATATTGGCATCACAACGCTGTGAACAAAGATTCTCTGAAGATTAGACACAGAACAGAGGAGCAGGAGAATTACAGAGAAAATCTGCCATTGTTTAATTGTGGTGATCTAGTTTCCTCAGAAAAAGAGACAACAGTCATGCATGAGTCAGCAGAGAAAACCATGTGATGCGTTTCTGGAGGAGGAAAATAAGAAAAGCGCGGAAGAAGGACCAGAATAAGCCGGGCATTAAAATGGATGACAGGTGAGATGAAACAAATATTTAGGAGATTATATTTTGATTGACGTTAGGCTTGTGTCTCGTCCTTCTTATCAATGCCATTGAGAACAATTAGATTTCCCAGCCTCACCTTGCATGCAATGAGCCTCTCTCTCTCTCTCTCTCTAATAATCATACAGCGAGAGGGAATTTGACATACAGTACATGTCTATCCCCGGGAGAGATAATGGCATTCAGGTTTTCCTCTCTGAGAGGTTGAATTAATCTCCAAGGTGACACTGGGTATAAAAGCTGTCGATAGGTGGCCAGAGATACCCTGTATGAAGCATACTGAGTGGATGCCATAAGCCCGGCGCATTCGCTCTCTGAGAGACGGATCAATTTTTTACAAGGAGCCTGTAAACAAATCTGAGATGCACCTTAAGAAAAGGACTGAATATAAGCACAGAGCCTCGGAATGAGCAGCCAGAGGATATTCTGCTTTGATATACAGTGTGTGGAAATCATTCACTTAGTTGGCATGGCATGAGAGTCGAAGCTTTAGGCTTTAGACCGTATGAATATTTGAGTACGGTTATGTTCTCAAAGAATGTGTTTCTGGACTCTGCTCTGACACTTTACTGGACTAACCATTTTCTTTGATTAAAAACGCCAAAACCACTGGGACAGCGATGGATAATAGAGAATTTGTTTGTAATTCAACATTTGTATCATTTGTTTGCTTGGTATTTTAGGCTGAAGGCATTCTAAACTTGTACGCAGGTGTCACGAGTGAGGTGGTGTTTGTGCGGCCTGCCTCTCAGGGACAAGGAGACTCGAAGACTGAGGATTACGAAAAAGGACCAGGACCAGGAAACATAGAGGCTGGACAATGGCAGACGAATACGCTGGGGAATGACAATGGGGAACACCTGGACATACACGGCTGGCAGGGAGTAAACACTAATGAAGGGGCGGAGACATAAACGAGGGAAGACATGAGGATACAAAAAGGTATGTAAACAAACACACTGGAGCACATGGCACGAGACACAGGCAGGGCATTACAGCAGGAATTTTAAACAACGATTTGAAGCTCCGAGTGTCATAAAAACAGATTGTTGCACATATTATTTTCAGGCATGAACATATATATATATATATTGCATATATGCAATGCATTTATCTTTACATCAGGCTGCAATGAATTGTTCATACAGGCTATAAACTTCCAGTATTTAAGTAGGGTTAAATTCAAGGATAATATGTGTTTCTGGATGTATTCCTGGATTCAAATCCAAGACGCAGACGGGAGCACTTACATATAAAGAAGTTAAAATGCTCTGTCACTTTTGATTAGGCACATAAAAGTAATTCATCACTTGGATCTGTAACGGGTTTACTTTTATTTGTGTATTCTTACCTTAATCGATAACACTTTTGTAAAATAAAGAAAATAAACAGGCTGCGCTCTCATTCTATTCTGTCTCTGTAAACTGCTTGTAGAAATGTGCCTCTAAAATGATCTGCAGCTCAGTAAATACTTTACACGTTCAAACGTTACACATTAAAACACCAAAAAAGTGTTTTTCAAGAGATTTAAAGAACATAATACATGCACTATTCAAAAGTCTCTTCTGCTCAACAAGGCTCCATTTATGTGATGGATTAAAATTCTCAAATATTAATTTAAATAATTGTTTATTATATCAATATAAAGTATGCCAACATATATTTTTATACGTTTTATTGTGATCAAATCTGAATTAAATAGCGCATGAACCTTCAGAAATAATTCTAATATACTGATTTGCTGCTTGAGACATTATTATTGTTTTTTGTTACAGTATCCTTTCACAATGCGTGTATTTACTCATATACTGTATGCGGCACAACAGGCCAAAGTGAATTTTTCATACAGGCTACATTAACGAAACATTTCCTTTCGTGTTTAACTCATCCGTGAAAGCCCAGGGTGACAACTTCATAATCACATGCTTCACTAAAGCACATTTGAATGGAGCTTTAATCACGGCCTGTTAGACGATCCCTCTTAAGGGCATAATCATGCGCGATCCATTAGATGTCACAGAAATCCTGATGTACATTAGGTGCCGTCATTATGTAATTCACAGTCCGTTCCAGTGATAAACCTGAGCCCGCTCTCGCCCTAATGTTGGAAAACAGTGGCATTAGTGCTTAGACATTTTCACCCGGTCCAACCCTTGAGCTCCACTTCACCTCCTCTCGGCCGTCCGTGACACAGAACAAATTATCGTAATGCCCCTGACAGGGCAGAATCACTCTTTCTGGAGCTGCTGATTGGTGAAGTTATCTTTAATTGGTTTAAACTTTGCCCTAGCTTCCTGGGGATTGGCAAGTTTAATTTCAGCAAAAGGTCAACATCAATAAATCCAGCTGAAGAAGGGAAAGTGAGAAAGAGGGATGGCGAGTGAGTGAGATAAGGAGAAAACGAAAGATGGAGAGATGCTACCCATTACCTTTGCAGACGGAAGGTGGAGGTGCGAGAGCGTGACCTTTGACCCGACGGATGGATGATTCGAGTCTCCAGCTTAGTGGCTCCACCCCCGTGTCTCCTATTTATTGGCACTGACCCCCGGTAGAATAGGGTCACATTTTCATATAATGGCAAAGATACTCCGTTAGCAGCCATATAATAAGGCTAAAATGAAAAGGACACAGGCATGGCGTAGGACGGGATCTTAGAAAATAGAAGTGACTGGATGAGAGCGAGAGCGAACGGCTGAGATGGACAGGTAGTTGACCCAGAGCTAAAAGGACAGCTCCATTTATTTTGCGCTGAGAGATATGAGAGCCAAATTCGAGCCAACAAAGACATCATTTCCATTAACCGGCGTGTCGTTCCAGAGCGGTGTCTGGGTTTACACAGATATGACTCACCTGCACAATTCATTAGCATTTGTGCACGATGCCACATTTGACAAGGGCTGGAAATCAAACTGGTCATTATCCTCTTGTCATTCCTCTGGTTTTTTTTTTCTTTCTTTCTTTGGCACTGATGCGCAACTAAGATAGGTTGTGGTGATTTTAAATCTGCCGTGGAGCTGAGCTTTTGAAACCGACTTGTAATAAATACCCATTTTGTTGTTGATTTTTAATTTGCAAAAAAACAAATGGCTCATAAGAATCAGTCGATTCACTAAACGATTATTGTACTATACCGGTTTTGTTGTATGTTGATTCGCTAAAAAGAACTGGCTCATTAGAGTCATTAGTTTGGGATTCAGACGAGTCAACATTTGAAGTGGATCAAACAGTTAATCAAAGTTGTCCTAAGACAAAAATACATTTTGATTTAGGTTTTAAGACAACTATGATGAAAGGTTTTGATCCACTTCAAATGTTGACTAGAGTAGATGAGTCGTGCTGTGTGTTTCTGATTTAGCTAGAAGAAAGAACGGGATCATTATTGAATCATACTCTACGGGTCATGTTTTATGTTTTGAATCCACTACAAAAAAATAAGGTTGTACTACACTGTTTGTATGGTTTTGTTTCACTAAAATAATTTATTTTGATTCACATGAGACATTTGTTCAGGAACTATTTGTTTCACTACAAAAAAACAGCTCATAAAAATGAGACTGCACTAGTCATGCTTTGTTTTTGATTCATGAAACAATTGGGGAGTGTACTATACCGGTTTTGTTTTATGCTATTGATTCACTGAAAAGAACTACTGTAAGTCATTAGTTTGTGACTCAGACTCTATGGGCCATCTTTTATGTTTTAGGTTCACTGTGAAATTTGGGGTTGTGCTACTAATAATAACCAGATCACGAGTCATTTCTTCAGGAATCAGACTGCACTGGTCATGCTTTATGTTTTTGATTCATTAAAAAGGTCTGCCTCAGTAGAATCAGTAGTTTGGGACTACTAGTGCTGTGCGTTTTTGATTTAGAATTGGATCATTGTTGAATCAGACTCTACGGGTCATGTTATATGTTTTAGATCCACTGAAAAAAGGGGCTGTGCCACACTGTTTTGTTGTATGGTTTTGATTCAGCAAAAATACCCAGCTCATGAGTCATTTGTTAAGGAATCAGACTGAACTGATTCATTCATTAATCAAGCTAAATGAATTACACTGCATATGTTAAGATGTAGATTCACTAGAGTTGTTGTGGTGCTACTGAAGAGCTATGTCAAGAGTATTTCAGTTCTGTATTCTGTCCATATCAGCAGAAAAACAAATATATCAAAAATGTTAAAGTGCATTGAAAAATTGTGTACTGTATGCACTTTTTTTTTTTTTTTTTTAAGTTTTTGCGCATTTATTCTTCTTGGACATGGGGTCAGTTCTGATTTAAGATGAACGAATACATAAAAATAAAAGTACACATACAAATTTGTATATATTTTTCGCAAGTTGTTGGCACAAATTCTTGTTTGCACAATCTGCTTACACCCCAGACTATGTGAGATAGTGGAAGACTGTGTTTTTTTATTCTCGTTGGAATACTCAGCTACTGTTTATGCTTACATGTTTTCTAAAAATTGAGTATTTTTGTACAATTCAAACTGTACAAATTCACCCCATAAATGTTACATTTTACTGTGAGATTAGATTAGGTTATGAATCTATATTTCCTTTATATTACCTTTTTTTATATCTTAAAATTGCGTGCTTCCATAAGATTCCCATCATGAACGTAGTCATGGTATTCTCCAGAAGGTAATCAGATAAACTTTGAGTGTCTGTGTTCAACGCATAATATTTAGATTTTCCCAACTGCAAACATCAGCTACACCCTGCACTTGCCTCTCAAATTTCTCCCTCTTAGCAGTTGATTGATTGTCGTCCGTATTGAGCGTGATCTTCGGGGACTGGTTGAGCAAGGCTGAGGTCGAAGGTGAAAGTGCACACGTGGTGCGAGGGCGCTGGAAAGAAAGCAGCAGCGGTGACAGCTCGGCTCAGCTGCACTGCCACAATAAAAGGTGACAGGTCCAATCAAGCACTCCATCAACAGCTCCCGGCCTAATGCTCTCTCGTGTCAGCCTGTGTTAGAGAAGACTGCTCTGACTGCCCCATGCCAGAGAAGCGGGGAGGACGACTCTTTAATAGAGATCCCCAGCTCTGTAAAATAGATATGTTGGAGTGTCTGTGCACTTCCAAATAGTTGAACGATTCTATCTCTTTGTTTGCCTCTGTGCAAACTTCTCCTCATCACAATTGAGCAGCGAGAGGCGCGGAGAAATCGAAAGCGATTTTGCTTTTTGCCTCAAAATAACAGCGCCATTGACTGTGCTGTCTCTGTCTATATTTCACTTCGTGTGGTGCTGAAGAGCGGCCGTCGACTCACTGATAAGACGGGTGAGCGCACTAGTGAGATGCAAATTAAACCCCTCTTACGGGGAATCTGATTGAAGTCAGCCGAGGAGGTTGGAGATAATGGAAAAATAGGGAAAAACAAGAGGGCTGGCGAGGTAAAGCGAGTTGCGTGAGGTGATAAATTCTTCCGGATTCCTGTCTGCTGCGATCGCATGCAGCTTGGTGTCCGTTGGCTCGCACCGATGTGGCAGGTTCATCTGAAAAACCCAGGTCGAATTGGTGGGAATCACTGTCACCTGCTCCACTCACTGGAATGGGACACTCTCACACTTATAGTTATCAGCGGGGTGCAGATCAGAGAGGAAATCCCTATTTAATATCCAGGAGAAGCGTCCTGGACTCACCTGGTGCTCTGCAGAGGTCAAAGAAGGACAGCGGTGAACCGTGAGATTTGGCCCATTTAAGCAGAACATTTAGTTAAAAAATTATTTTGCTTTAGATGAGTTAGTTGGAACTATTACATAAAGGTAGGGGACAGTTGCAGAGACTGTTTGTATTAGAAAGCCAGCATTTTAATACAATGATCCCACATCTGTCAGCTGCTCACCAACATTGCTGCAACGTGTATGATAATGTCCACCTGGTCTTGTGACATAAAATTACCCACGTTTTAGCAAGACACGAAATACGTACCGACAAGTACATATCACTGCAGTTTCCTCTGACACCTTTTATTCCTTTTCACAAATTTAGAGTTTGGACTAATAAAGCATAATTTTGTCACAGTGACTTGAAGAATATCATGTTATGACTTCAAAACAATATTAATATGCTGTGATATTTGATATATAACTGCTGCTTTTGAACATGACAATCAAACATATCCAGCTTCATATCTGTGTGTTTTTATAGACGGTAGGTTTGTTCGGAAGCTCAAAGAGTACAGATGCGAGCTCCGGTTCAATCCTGTGTAACTACACTTCAACAATGTTCAAAACTGTGTAAAACGAAGTTGAAATGACACTATTGCAACAAATATGACAAATATATGAACAAATAAACACTATTGTGTAGGTTTGAACCACAGCAATACACACCTATATCAACATAATAAAAATGTGCCAGGGGTGAACATATTGAACCTGTGTTTTTGAAACTGCTGTGAAACGTGCAGTAAGGCATGCAAAATCAGTTTTGCACAGAAAGTGCACAGAGGTACATATTTTTACGAGTATAGGTAGGCCAAGAACTACCTCCTTGTGGTTTCTTGCGCACCCATTCTGATGCATATTTAGATATGTCATTAAGTTTGGTTCTGCACACACTGGGTAGAATTTCTTTAAATGTCAATTCGGTTGTACATTGTGGTTGTGACTTCCAAGAGTTACTGAACTGTTTATGCAGGATGAAATTAAAAATCTGAAAGCTGCATTGACAAGCAAATTAAGCTACAGTGAGTACATGGAATTTGTTTTTTCACATTTTTTAAATTAAGAGTTTCTGTAATACTTTCTGTGTACTTTAAAAATACCATGGTGCATGTACATTTATGAATTTAGCAGCTGAAAAATAGACAAAAACAAACAGTCAAAGAGTCAATAATATTCACAGTAATCCGTGCCAGCTGAAATACAGTCATGTCAGCCACAAAATGGAAGACAGTAAATGAGATGACATTTGATGCAACTGTGATGTGTGGCCTTTTTCATAAATATACTGTATGAAGCTATCATTGGTTTCTTGAAGCTGGGCTAACAACAACTCATGTAGAAGGTTGATTCTTTTACTGGAAAGCTTCTGAAGCAAAGACCTTACCTTAAGCTTTCATGTACCTGGTATTGTTTGTGGTTGTTGTGCTATCCTTACTGAAAAGGATGTATACTTTATTATGGACATAATGGTAACACTTTAGCATGCAGTCATGACAATCATCAAATAAGCTTGTAAATATCGCTGATAATATGTGTGTTATGTGGTAATTGTGTTCTTTTTTTTAGTTTATGCTGAGTATCAGTGACCATCACAATAATGTTAATAATGTAGTTTATTTGTTTAAATGCAATTAATCAAGCTTAAGAATGCTTTTTGATTCACTTAAAGTTCACTTCATCTACTTCATCATTGGCCACCATTTCCCAAGTACACTATGGAGAAAAATCCTGGAATGTTTCCCCGCTGTTTAAAGACAAAGTGAAAATCCTTGTGGACTAAGTGACTGTGAAGTCAGTGAAATTCTCTCTCTATATTTTCTTCTTTTCCGCTCTCTGGCCTTGATGCATTGATTGTTCATGGACAAACTCCAGTCATCATCATCGCCAGCCTTCAACTGTCTCTCTCAGTACATTGATCTATTTAATTTTAAAACATGTATTGCAGTGATTAGGAACCATAACATATGTTTTTAATTTTAATTTAATTCTACAGTCCTTCTTCCTCATATAGTGATAATTGTATTTTATTGCTTTGTTCCTATAAAAAGTCCTTCTTCCTCATGCAGTGATATTTAATTTTATTTCATGTATTAATTTGTTCCTATAAACAGTCCTTTTTCTTCTTTTTTCTTATTTTCAGTCCTTCTTCCCCTTTTTGATGTCTTTGGTCATAGTCAAGGCCGTGTTTGTCTTATTCTTCCTTTCAGGTTTACTGTCCTCTGACTTGTGGGTATGTGGCATTTTCCGAGCGCAGAGGTCAGTAAGACAAATGGCTTCTTCTCATGAGGATCAGCGCTTGTGTTTTTCACCTCTGTAGGCAGCTAACACAGCTCCTGCACCCTAAATAGAGCACTCATCTTCCAAGAGGAGCGACAGTAGGCATTATGTGCTTTGTTACGTGTGTTTGTGAGCTAACAGACGACAGGCTTTGAGACGGGGCTGAAGGGCCGCCTACAGAGCACTTTGCTCTCTGATAAGTGATGACTTCCCTTGCTTTAGCCTGACGCCGGACCTTGGATTTGGTATCTTATTTGTTTAAGAGGACTGCTATTGTGTTTTCATACATGATTGCCTACAAACTTTCTATACTAAAACATTTCACCAAATATTAGGTGTAGGTCTGTGTTTGCATTCGTTGTTGTTATTGATCAGCTAAGGCAGAACCAGCATGCATTTATTTGATATCTAGATATTAACTATAAATTTCTGTTTTGCATTTATGTTATTCCATATTGATTCATTGATACACACTCTAAGGCCGACCTGCATGCATTCATTTCATTTATAGACAGAAAACATATAAAGAAAACGGGAAAGAAATGCCAATACTAGTAAATTAAAGAAGGTTAAATGAGAGCTCAGATTCAAAACGAAGCCATCAGCGGTCATAAGAGGACAGTGAATTATAAAACTCTATTTTATTTTGAGTGAACTTTGAGTGAAGTTCATTCGTATTGTGCTTTTCACATCGCTTCTTAATCGTTTATATATGATATTGTCACGATCTACTGGAAGCGCTAGCCGAACTTTAGTGCAGCACTTCCAGCCACGCTATTGTATGTTGTGTTTTTCC
>JAUMHR010000075.1:407758-429209 GCA_032361145.1 Enteromius fasciolatus | reverse complement strand
GTCTTACCTCTGCTGTACCGATTGCCGTTGATTTATCCTCGCCTGTACGACCCTGTCTTCAATAAACACACTCCGCACATGGATCCGACTGTCTGCCTCGCTCCGTTCGTTACAGATATAGTGATGGCAACAATAATAATATGTGACAGGTACATTTCTAGCCAACAATACATTTTATTATTGTCAAAATTATTGATTGAAGAGTTCATTTACAAAAACAGATAATTCAGTTTTTGAATGTTTTCAAAAATCATATTTTATTTAATTAATCTCCATCAAACTGCAATTGGGTCATTTTGATTAGGTAAAGATGATGATAATAAAAATAATAACAACATGACTTTTCGCAAATAAGTTATAAATAAACTCTTTTATTGTTACTTTTTTATGCCAAAAAAAAAAAAAAAAACTAGGATATAAATATCAAGTTCCATGAATATATTTTGTAAATCCCCACTGTAAATATATAAAAATGTAATATATCCATAATTTTAAAGGCAATTTTCTAAATATTTAGATTTATTTAATTTTTTTTACACCTTCAGATTCCAGATTTTCTTTGACTATTCCAGACTATTATGACTACTTTGTGCTCCAGGGTCACAAATGTGCCTAATAATAGCACAAAGCATCCACACTGCCTCCTTCGCAGAACACAAGTTAGCATGTTTCTTTGTTTACTAAAGCCCCAAAACGAGATGCCATCCAGGTCTCCATAGCGAACATATTAAGTGACGTCTTGCGCTCGATTCTGTTTGCGCAACCTGCAAGCGAATCAAAGGATCTGTCAGAGCCATATCGCATCGCGTGCATCAGCACTGACATTCCCCATGCAGTCCGCTTCTTAAGCGTTGCGTAACCGCCGTAAAGCTGAGTTTCCTGAAGGGTGCGTGTCTCTAAACGAGGCCAGACCGGGGAGAAATGTGATGGGACTCACACGGAATGACCAATGAGCTGCCGCGGCTCGTTAGCGCTCCGGAGGGAAGCCAGGGCTGATTGGAGATGCGGCGGAGCCGGCGAGATCCTCACATAGCCCTCGGCAACCAGCGGAGCTCAGGGAGCCCTGCACCCGACAAGGACGACGAGAACGCGATCATTCAGGAAGAAGAAGAAGAGCGGGTGAATGAAGTGAGCACTAACAGTGACTAGAAGGTTACTTTGGAAATGTAAAATAGAAGCTTGATTCGTCCACTTTAGACATTCTACTAACTATATGAGTAACTTTGTAACTACATGTCAACTAATTAATTTGCAGTTACATATGTCTAACTCTCAGAGTAGACTGTTATGTTTAGGGTCAGGGTTGAGCTACAGTCCTATAGGCTACGTCAGATTCTCATAGTTGTGTGTTAGAAGATATTAAGCAGACAGTCTACTAATACTCCAATGACTAGTTGGCAAGTAGTTGTACTGTTAGGCTACTTACTGACTGTGTGGACTATCAAAGTTATCAAAATAAACTAGTGCTGTCAAATTATTAAATTACGTCCCAAATAAAAGTTGTTTACATAATATGTTTGTGTAATGCCTATATTTCTTTTGTAGCTACATATAAATACACACACAAACATATTTTATGTTATAAATATAATGATATATGATATAAAATATAAGAATATAAGGTAACAATTTAGAATAGGTAACACTTGTTAACTATTAACTATGAATTTTCCCTCAATAAATCTTTAATTTGCTGCTTAATAGTGCAGTAGTTGTTAAGTTTAGGTGTTGGGTAGGATTAGGCATGTAAAAGACATTAATATGTGCTTAATTAGCATTCATTAATGATTAATATTTTAGTAATATGCATGCTGATGTCATGCTCAGAGCAGGGGAGAGACACAACAGTTCAAGTAAAGCAGGTGAGTTTATTCACAATGTAAAGGAATTAACTTCAGACAAGGAAAACAAAGGCAATTCAACTACTGTAGGTAATGCTCATAGGAAAGTCTCATTCATCAAAGGGTGGGGTGTCCAGCAGTAGATGGCTTGGGCAGACAGGAGACCACAAACAGCGACCTCGAGCTCAGCCGGTGAATGGTCTTGTAGGGTCAGAGGATCGGACTGGCCCGTCCGTTTCTCAGACCTGAATCCAATCGAGCACATCTGGGACATCAACACCAACACCACGTTGCTCCACAGACTGTCCAGGAGTTGGTGTATGCTTTAGTCCAGGTCTGGGAGGAGATCCCTCATCAGGAGCATGTCCAGGTGTAGTAGGAAGGTCATACAGGCACGTGGAGGACACACGCACTACTGAGACTCATTTTGACTTGTTTTAAGGACATTACATCAAAGCTGGATCAGCCTGTAGTGTGTTTTCCACTTCAGTGTTGAGTGTAGCTCCAAATCCAGAGCTCCATGGGTTAAAACATTTGATAATTTGATAATTTTCCATTGATAATTTGTGTGTGATTTTGTTGTCAGCACATTTAACTATATAAAGAACAAAGTAGGCTATTTGATAAGAATATTTAATTCATCCAGATGTTATTTTAGTGTTCCCTTTATCTTCCTGAGCAGTGTATAATCTTCGCATAGCTAGGACAGGAAACATCTAACAATGCCTTGGGGGAGAAAATAAAAAAAACAAAAAACATAAACATAAGCACGTGTCCTATTCTGTGTCCTTAACTCCAGATGCATTGCTGTCTCATGTTTTAAAGCAGTCTAAGCAATTCAGGAATAAATCAATCAAATCTGTATGAGTGTGATGCTATTCAGTTGTGACACCCTTTGTAATCATTTTTAAGTTAATTAAGTAACTTAATTAGGCTACTCATTTTTTACAGTAACATTTATTTAGCGTTTTATTTACATAATACTTTACATTGAGCCTCTCACACACATTCATCTGACAAACATGAATGGAAATGAAGAAGGAAAAAAGCGATGAGCCCGAGGTCTGTGAATGCGAGGAGGTCAAATAAAGCAATAAGCTGCTGCTGCAGGTGATTGTATCTTGAGGAGTATAGTGCTGTAAAACCCTGTTAACCGCGGTAAAGTCACTGTAAAGCATGAGCTTGGGTGGCTTATGCTTTCATACAGCAGTATATTATAAAAGGATCCAGTTGTTTCTTAACAGAATAGGAAACACATATTCTCTATTAAGAGTTTTCTCCGAACAATTAATAGTTCGTAAGGTGTTTGTTTGGTTTATAGTATATGATTAGGGGATCTAGAATATGGCTGTGCAGAATAAAGTATTAATATGTGCTTTATAAGCATTAATAAACAGTCAATGCTAGTAACATGCAAGTGTATAAGCAACTAGTTAATAGTGAAAACCAGCCCTTATAATAAACTGTTAACACCTCAACCCTCAATATTAATATTAAAGGGGGGGGGGGGGGTAAACATGTTTTAACTAGTTTGTGAACTTTATAAATACAGAATGTCTAGTTGAAGCAATGCCCATTTATTTATGAAATATAATTATGGTTGTTATCTAAAGTGCCTCATTCATTCAGAATTTATTCATGTACACCACATTTGTAAGTGTGTGTGTTGTTGCTAAGTAAATATGTATAGCATTTTCATTCTTTTTGATATCGATTCAGTTTTTAGTACATTTGTTGGTTTAATTAAACATATATATATGTGTGTGTGTGTGTGTGTGTGTGAATATATTCCAATAAAACAATATATATTTTTTTTTATTTTTTTTTACACAAGTTAACTATTACAACTTTTTTATGGTTTTAGATTTAGTTATATATAATAACCCTTGCTACAGTATATATTTGTAGTGGGAACTGAAAGTGGGAAAAAAAAAAATCTTCAAATGTAAATAAATAACTAATTAATTTAGTTTGCTTTGCACATATTTATTGATATGTATTTTCCCAACAGCTCATCCTTAACAAAAGGATAAGTGTATATATTCAGTGGCAAATTTCCTAAATTATGTTCAGACATTCGTGTACACGAGCAGCTGAAGATTCTTCCACAGGTCTTGTGTGTGTGGCCTCTGTGTTGCTCTACCATGTGTTTCCAGAGTCTTCACTACACCACTGTGCCACCTTGTGGAGAGGAGAACCACAGCTTTCCGAAGCAAGAAGAAGTTGGCTTCTTACGACACTTACATGTGTTTTAAAGCAGCAGTGATAAGCGTGCAGTAGCACTCTGGCAGGTGCCTATTCTGACCAAGAAACCGTCCGAGGGTTAGAACGCCTCTATCGACCAGCTGGGTCCCTTAAGTTTAGGTTTATGAGAAAAAATAAATCCTTCTTATATCCTCACACACAGACAGAGACACAGCGAGCCGGCCAAATTCTGACTCGTCTAATAAAAAGGTACTTGATCTCGAAGTATCAAATAACTGGGGTGTGATTGCTCATTGCTGTGTAAACAGAAGTGGTCAAATAAACCCCACGGGCTGCTCTCTTCTTTATTCCTCTCTCTCTCTCTAGTACCACATTACCCGAGTGATTCCTCTGGAGGTACACCTGTGAAAGCACGAGCGTGTGGCCCTGCTAGAAAAATATTGCGTTCTATAAAACTTCTCCATAATCGGGCCAGGTGCAATAAATCCAGGACAGAAATATTAAGTGGGGCTGATATTTCCTTGGACTCTCTCCAGCTCGGCTTGTAAAAACCGGCAGTCAGAATGACCTTAGCGTTAAAGAAATATCATCGTGGCAGGAAGGGGATGACGACAAGATCTGTCCATGATTCTTACGAATGCACTGCATTATCAATGTTCATTAGACGCCAAATTATGCTAAACAGGGCTGTAAAGGTGTTTAAGAGAGTTTGCAATGATCCGTGACTTATCACAAGGACATCTTTCTGTGCAATGCAAACGCTCCTTCAAGCCTACACTCTTCTACATGGATCGGTGAGAATAATGCCACACCAGCCTCCACCTACATACACACACGCACATTGACCTTAAACGTGAACACGCACCGCACACTGGCTTTACGTATAAGTGAATTCAAGCACCCGAAGCATTATAGATAATCTCATTTCACAGATACGCAGAGCACATTGCCTTTGGGACACATTTGCTTTAGTAAACAGAGAATTCAGCCATCGCACTCTTCACAGCTGTAGATCAATAGCCCTTAATTAAGCCACATCTAAATGCATAATAAACTCATAACTAGATTTGCATTTCCTGAAGGGAATATCAGCCTTTGCGAGGCAGCGAGCGAGTACGTTTCCACAGGTAAGTTTAGGTTCCAGGCTTTTCTCATTACTAAATGGTAAAATAGATGAGTGAGAGAAATGGCCAATCAGAATTCTGTATGCAAATTGAGGTGAGGGAATCAACCAATCAGAATGCACGTGCAAATACCACAAGTTCACATTTCTAGGGTGAAAACGGCTTGAATTGAGTCATTGCGCAAAGTGGTTTGGGTTTAATTAGTCTGAAGGAAAAAACGACAAAAAGAAATAAGAGGAAAAGTCAATACAGTGCTCCGAAAAACACACAGCTAAACATATGTTTGAAGCCGAGTGTGCACATTGTATTAATGTGCTGAGTTTATGAAGGGCAAAATGTTTTATTGATCAAAGAGGCAAATACAAAAGGGAATATTTTACTCTGAATCATTTTCTCAATTTGTCGGAGTCTGTGAGTGATGAACGAACATACCATTACAGTAACCCTCCCATCAGGGCTCCGAATCCAGCTTGAGATTATTTACCAAAGATCCACTAATCTTTAGTTTTGTTTCCCACTAAAAATCTCTGGTAGCGCTTTAGGGAGCACTATTAACTGGTTTAGCATGTGCATTAATTGCGGCTTAGTACTTAAGCACAAGCGCAACTATTGTAGACCTCATAAACCTAAACATAACTGCTACAACAACTACCTTACTTACTTTTAATTAGCAGCGAAATTATTAAATCTTAGTTAAATGTGAATAAGTGTTCTTTGATCTAAAGTGTAACCGAATATTTACATCTTTGAAACATGAAATGCATTTTTGAACACTCTACACTTGCATGTTATTAATCGCTCAGTCGAGTATTAGTAGACTGTTTGATTCATATCTGCTAAATCTTTATGGTGATAGTCTCCCAAAAGATAATCTACTGACTATAAGTAGCTTTGCAAATACATCAACTTCTTCTAACACTATCTACTTCTGCTGTATGAACACTTTAGTTAGTATGTATGTAGGTGCAATGTTACTTATAGTCAACAGAATGTGTTAAAGAGACTGTTAAAATAAAGTGAAGCCATGCATATTTAAGACATAAAAGTGTGTAAGATAATTTGAATTCAATTTACTTAATTTACCACATACTCCAAAAGCTCTTCAGCAACAATAAATAATGTATTACTTTCAGTATTTTTTTTAATATATTAAACATATTTCTACAATATTTAGTTGTAGGGAGTATATATTTATATATCACTGAGAAAAAAACTTAGTAAGTCTAAATATTTGATGATGATACAATGACATTTTCAACTTTTGGGATTATATTGTGTAAAAGATACAGTGTGAAGCTTGCTACTGTCTCTTTAAACCTCATAGTCCCTCCCCATCAGAGCCAGAGAGAGAGCCGTCTTCACTAGCAGCCAAAGCCTGTCCATAAACTCCAGCCTCTTCCCCCTCCATCTGGCAGGAGGGACCGTGAGAGAGAGAGAGAGAGAGAGGATCAGAGTGCGCGTGCATCCACGGGGGTTTGGAATCGGAGGCAAAGGCAGCATCCCTCCCTCAGTCAGAGGCTGTCGTCACGGCGACAGGAGGTGTCTGCTCTACAGCTGAGAGACGGAATGCGAGGCGGAAACGGTCGCCGCAGCAACAAGAGCATCCAAGGACTTCCAGGATTCCAAGCAGGAGCGGAGAAGCCGAGGCTGCCAGGGCTCAAAAAGAAGGGAATCGGGGACCAGTCTTTCATCCACCACCGCCACCTCCTCCTCCCGCTCTCCTCCTCCTCCACTGCTGCTTCACTTTCTCTCTGAAGGACAGCTCTGAATGAACCCTCCTTCTAAGGGTGGGCGAGTGTGGCTGGACGGAAAGACATAAAAGAGTGGGATTGTGTGTGGAAACGAGAGAGAGAGAGAGAAGTGGGGGTGATTGGGAGGAAGACAGCGTGCGTGATGGTGACAAAACGGGAAGGATGAGCCCAAAACTGTATTCCCGTCGTTCCTCGGGAGGGAGGAAAGGCAGAGCTGCACGCACTCCTCTGTGACCAGAGAGGTGAGAGTGAGACGGAGACCACTGTCTTAAGAAGTGTGTTTCCACCGAGGCTGCTGGTGGGATTCAGCTGGGTGAGCGTGTTCATTTGTATCTGTTCCTCTTTGCTGTGTGTAATTGATTTTGTGCAGTAAACCGAACACAGGGGAAAGAGAAAGAAATGACAGGAAGAGAGACGTCACCAGATAAACAGAGAAATTGCTCTCCTTCCTGTCTTTCCAGGTGTTGTGGTCTCTTTTGACTGCGCCTCGAAGGGTCAAGTTCTCCTCGTTTATTCCCTTCCAGTTCTTCCTGGAGCAAAAGACGTGGTATTTACCCGCTTTTGAAGAAAGCTAACAGCTGTATTTTGAAGGGGAGCTAGATTGAGATCCGTCTTTATCCAGCCGCTTAACGAAAGGGGTGAGAAATGTCTCTCTGACCTGGAGGAGAGGATGCGCTATTCCGTCTGACGCCCCTCAGGGGGATTACGTGTGAAGCGTTCATCATAACACTTATTGTAAGTGTACTTGCAATTTTAGCGATTGCTTTGAAAGCCTCGGTTTAACATTTCAGGACAAAAGCATCTATACACACACATAAAATCGCTCTGGCTTTTTGGCTGAATTAACATCCTCTCTCTCTCTCTCCTTTTCTTCCAGATCCAGTGCAAGGACAACCGAGGTTGGAATATTTATTTATTTATTTTTGTACTTCTGATCACAAGAGAACAAAAGACAAACATTGCAGATCTAAAACAAAGAAGCACTTCGGCATCTCTGGGAGTTTCCTTTTACTTGCAGGATTGGATTTTACCTGGATCGGTCTCTCTTGCAGCTCTCCTTGCCACGTCTTCATGGAAGAGAAGAATTCTTTCCCTCCAAAGTTACACCTAAGGACTCACCCGTGCATGCTAAACACATGCTAGGCTGAAATGAGCCTCACTTCTCGTGCGTGTCGGTGTGTGTGTTCTTGGATCTAACAGCCCAAGCGTCCTTCGATGATTCCGGCTCGTTCCACTTCTGTCCCGAGATGCCCTGCCTTACACAGCAAGAGAAGGCTTGACCCCAGACCCAGCGAGGTCTCTCGGCTGCCCAGGCGTATTTAAGATGTTGAACCCCTCCCGCGTGGCCCGAGCCCCAGATCGGATCAGTAGCACTGCGGCTCCCGGAGGCCCCAGACATGGATCGTGGCTCGGCTCGCCCCTGCCCTCAGCGCTCCGCACCCCGGCCCGTGAGCAGCCTGTGAAGGATGTCCCAGAGCGGAGCTCCAGCCCGGGAACCCTCTGAGACCCCCAGTCAGAGAGAACAGATCCGCAGCCACATGAAGATGGTGATCGAGCAGCTAGAAGGAATCCTCAAGGAGCTGAAAGATGTGGCACATGAACTGCGGGAGGTAAGATTCACTTGCCTTCTACCTTCGGGTTTGGTGTGGTGACTGGGAAAACTATAGTTTTTTTTTATTAGTTTTGACTGGGAGGCTCGAAGCAGGTCAGTGGTAGCCTGAGAAGTGAGGATTTGACAGCCTTGGGAATCAAAGGAGAGGGTTTTTTCTCTTGAAGGCGGTTTACAATTTTTCCTGAATGCCAAATGATGGCGTGAACGGATACAGAATGAGAAAAATAGAAAGGGAACACGCAAAAGTGAGAGGCAGAGAAGAAGGGAAAGAGGTGTGCAAGGTAGGAGTCGAGTTTGGCAATGCACTAGTTATGTAAGCACTTTGTTATCGGCTGGATTCCTACTGTATTCTACCAACTGCCATGGTTACAAGATGAAAAGATTCCACTCCGCGCGCGTGTGTGTGTGTTTTGTGCTCTGTGTTTGGGAGTGGGCTGACAGCACAGAAAAAAGACAAGTGTGTGTCTGCGTCAATGTCACATTTCAGCTCAGATTCATGTGCAGAAAGGGCCCAGAAATTGTTGAAAAGCCTGCGCATGCACAAGAGAAAAGAATGAATTCTTTAGCTCCTCTCCCTCTCCATATGGACATTAAATATTTCAGTTCGCTCTGGCTAGCACACCAGCTAAAATTTGCCCTTCCCGGACCATCCGTCATCCTCCGAGCTCCCCGGGCACCGGCATCTGTTCCCCTCCAGATTAGTCCGTCCAGCTCGCACCTTGTGGAGAACTAGCCCCTCCAGTCTCTCGCTTGTGCCCCGGCGTGATTGATGATGAGGGAATAATGCTCACTCCGGCTATTAATAAACACTGGGACTCGCGAATCCGCACCCACTCTACATATGGATCGGGCTAAAAATAAAATCGAGAACTATGCGTTCTGAACGGAGAGATAGAGTATGAGACGGCTGTGGAGCTTTACATTAAGGAGTATTGATGATCAGTCCAGGGGAAGATGTGTAGATGGCCAATGCCGGATAAAATCTTTAATTCTTTTGGCTGTTTTAGAGGACTAACTGATGGATGACACTCAATGCTGAACGATACTTCAGGGATGCGCAATAATGGGGTCACATCACACGTAATGAGACTGCAGACTCGGCCTGAGTGTGTGTGTGTGTGTGTGTGAGAGCGGTTTTGCCAACATTGTGAGGACTGAATGTCCCCATAAGGATTGTAAAAGCATACATTTTGGGATAACCATTATATCCAGGAAAATGGCTTAGTAAACATACAAAATAGCATCTTAATTGACCCATTCAAATGTGATAGAAAATAGCACCAGCTCTGTATAAAATACAGTAGATGTTAGTGGAAAGTGCCTTCAAGTACAGGTAGTTTTGCTAACACAGACATTTGCTTTTGTTCTCAAAACATTTACAGTTAAAGCATCTCTACCCCTCGTAGGCCACAGAGAGTCGATGCTTGTTTGACAGCATATGTCTGCGTGTGTGATGTTTAAGTATATGTGTGTTTATACCCTTTAACCCTGTTTGACTTCAAAGTACTGCAAGTTTGTGCTGAGATGGAAAAGACTTACGTAACTCCACCAGTAACTTACATAAAACGGCACAAACAGCTCTGAATTAGTCATCAGTTCTGTCATTCTGCAGGAATTTAGCATCTCGCACGAGTCTGAAGTCTTTTTCACTTCTCCTCCCATCCGCTCAAACTCAAACTCAGCCCTCCAAGCTTTTGCTGAAGCACTTTTTAATTAATGCTAACCGCCCCGGGCTAAGATCATCCTTGCAAACAAACGCTGAGGGAGATGCTGTCACTCTCTTTCCTCTGACGTTGGAGCAGGAGAAGTAGTGTATTGAAATGGAACGGTTTATTATGCATTAAAAATACAGCCAGAAATGCATTTAGTCTTTTTTGGAGGCACACTGGATGAAATTAGACATGACTGAAGGAAGAAAGTTTAGAGCTAAACTTCAATTAAAGCCAGACTTGACAGCTAGTGATCACCGTTTGACATTTTGATAATAGCTTATAACTTTGATTAAAAAGGTCATGCGAGTTTGGAGCGACAATGATGGGCAAAAGAGGACTTAACTGGACTGACCCAATTTAGTGGATGATATCTACCACAGCATTTTGAACAAAAACTTCAATCCTCATTCATTTCTAAATCTAAAATATATTTGAATATTTCTAGTTGCGTAAATTAAAAAGCATGTGTTATAAATGAACACCAAATATATTTAATGAATGCTGTTAATACGTACTATATTTATTTCATTCATATACAAAGGCTAAGTTTACCTTACAGCAATATTTATTTATTTATGTTTGTTTTATTTTCTTTTTATGGCTTCAATTTTGGTTTGTTCTATTTTAAACTAACAATATGCCTGATTCAGGTTAACATTAATTTCTACATATACTAATGCACTTTGTTTTTATACTTTTAGCTGAACAAATTAAATATCATGTATTAACAAATGATCAACAATTATCAACAATTTTATTAACATCAACCCAGATTAACAAATGCTTTAATTTAGTAAAACTTTTATTTATCTATTTTCATTTATTTACTAACGTTCATTTTATTTATTATTATTATTTTTTATTATATATATATAAAATATTAGTGGTGGGCCGTTATCGGCATTAACGTGCTGGGTTAACGCAAGACTCTTATCACGCGATAAAAAAAAATATGGGCGTTAATCTATTCACAAAGTTGTGTTGGGAGCTGGGTCTATACTACGCACGCTATGATGACTTTCACCTTGGTATTTTAGCGCGGATGTATACCGAGCCGAATTGCACTGTAGCCCTATTCGGACGGGGCTAGTTTTCTAAACTACTGGACGTGTGAGCTTCGATCCTTATCGCCGTGATGTTTCCTTTCAGACGGGACTAACACCTGAATTCAGAATTCAGATTAATCTAGATTGAAAAAATGTATCTATGCCCACCCCTAATATATATATATATATATATATGTATATCTGGATTGATGCAATATATCGTCGTCAAATCAATTTCTATAGGTGTGCCAATTCTGGAGCTTGTCTTGACAAATTTAAGGCACTTACTGGTATCCTCATCCAGGCTTTTAACTGTAAATCAGCAGGTCTGATCCCACTCAGAGGTGATCCATTAACTATAGACCCTTTTCCTGTTCCACCGCCACCATGTGCTCGAGCAAATCACTTAACCCATAGCTGCTCCAAAGGGACTCATTGAAACCGCCCTACTGTAAATTGATTTGGATTAAACATCTATATGTATTAAGTGCATATTATTCACAATATTGTTATAAGACGACACTCGACAAGCATGAGTTTGACTGGCCTTTGTTTAAGCGTAGCATAATCATGCTGATTGAAGCAGACAGCTCTCCCTGGAGTCAGCTAGTATTTGCACTGAATTTCATGATCAATATATTTCATTAGTGAGTCGATTCACTGCCGCTGTCCTCAGCGAGCCGATCACCTTCCGAATTCTCTGTGGCGCTGAAACATGCAAAAACCATCGATAACATAAACACTCCAATTACGGTTAAATAGGCCCAGCGCATAAGACGTCTATGGATCGGCAGAAAATACAAGTGCTTGAAATGAAGTGTCAGAAGAAAGTGAAAAAAGCGCCATTCTTTCTAGAGAGTGAGGAAGTCGACGGAGACAGAAAGACACAATAAGGAGAGGAGACTCGTGTCTCACAGCATGTAATGAGAGGGACGAGTGTCATTTGGACAAAGAGTACTTATCTTTCCTCCAGCTTGGTTAAGTGTCTGTGCCGGAGCTCAATAATTTCAGAGATTGGTTAATCACACAGAAGCAGAGGGTGTGTGATGCAACGGCAAACATGGCTTTCTGGAAGTTGAGATTTCAGGCCTCTTCTTAATGTCCTCGCTAAAATAATAATGAGACTCATTAAAGCAATCGCTTGCTCCAAAATGGACATTCTGTCATCATTCATTTGGAGTCGCTCAAAACTCGTACCGTATTCATTCTTTCTTCTCTAACACATATTTTAAAGAATGCTTTTGTTTTTTTTTCTATACATATCAATGATAAATACTTAAAATGGCTTCAGCATTGGTGTTCTGCAGTACCCTGGTACTGATTTGTTCACAGTAAATGCTGCAAACTCCATCTTTGCATGTGTTGTGAGATGCACTTGGAAACGCAGTTCTGCTTTGTTTTGGTAATTTGCATGATTTTCACCTTTTTTGTGAACAGATGATTACAGAATTTCAGCAGGGATGTATTGAGAAGCGCTCGTAGACCTGCTACCACACACTTAAAAGGCTTTCCTGCAGTTTCCTGCCAAAATAAAAGCTTGAGGTTTTTTTTTCCACACAGTTGACCAATTAAACCAGATCTAGTTAACTAACAATTGGTCACATTTTAGTCATGCTGCAGCATGGTAAAAATTATTATTACAATTTTATTTTATTACTATTATTTTTCTATCATGATTGTTGTAATCTGAGAAATTACAGTAATTGTATGTTCACCTATAATCACAATCAAGAGAATGCAGTCACTCATGCATTTATTTCACCTAATGTAGTTTCCTGATTTATTATATTTATTAAATTATCAGTTGTATTACAGCATATATTTCAGTCTTAGAAATAACTACAACAACAAAATTCTTACATTATTGTTTCTTCTCTAAGCCCCGCCTCCTGAAACGGGTCGATTTGTACAAAGCTCATCGTTCTAAAAAAGCGAGGTGTGCTCTGATTGGCCAGCTATCCCGTGCACTGTGATTGGCCGAATACCTCAAGCGTTCGATAGAAATGCTCCGCCCCTTCCCATAACGTTCCGCGTTTCGACACCAAAACAATAAAACACATTACAAAGCAGGAATTCGCGCCTCATAAACAACAAACCACAAGAACTTCCCCTTACCTCATTTTTTTCATTCGTAGGTGAATTGTTCCTTCTGACATGATTACGCTGCGTATGCATCACATATCTGTTCCTAACAGATGCAGCGGCCATGTCAGATCAGTATAGCACTTTTAAGGCACAATCAAGGCAAAGGAGTGAGTAAACGAGTTGAGTAAAGCTCTCGTGATCAAACAGCATCAGTCTCATCTGTAAAGACAGTGCCGGAGGCTGATTCCTCATCAGTGCCACACGCAGCCTGTACAGTTAAGAAGTGGCTTTACAGTAACAGAATGTCAGCGGTTACATCAAAACCATTTCACTTTTATAATCTGATGTATATATGAAACAGGATATTTAACGAAAGCAGATGTAGGACAGGCCGCGATCGATCGGGAAATGTTGCGTAACAAGCAGGACTTCTGATGTCGGCTGAAAATCAAAGTCAATGTAGAATTCTTTTTATACATCTTTTTTTTTTTTATAAAAGAAAATATGTTTGAATATATGTTAAAGTAAATCCACTCTGTTTGGATATTATGTTTACTTTAAATGTGATACGTAAATAACAGTAAAGTCCCAGCAGAGCAACTAAAGAAGAAGAAGCTGTGATCTTACGAAGCTCCTGTGTTCAGTCTTGGATTATTTTGCATTACATTATTCATTTAGTCCAGGCTATAAAAATAAAAAGATTAAAGGAAATAATTACTTGCAATGAAATAAAAGTAAAATTAAATGTAAAAAAAAGGAAGTAATTTAATTTCCTCAACATTTCTCAGTTTTAATTGGACACTAAACTAAAACTAAAACCATACTGAAGCGTAATAAAATCTAAACAAATAAATAAATAAAATTGCAAAAATACATATAAAGATGAAAATGTAATTAAAAATTATTAACAAAACTATAATGGCATATCAGCGATATTGTAATAACACTGATTGAATCATATCAAACTGATTTTTTGACTTGAATGAAAGCTGTATATACAGTATATATTTAGATGTGTCCAAATGAAGCAGATTTTTAGCATAGAAATGACAAGCGTCACCATTTATTCTATTGTGGTGATGAATCGAGCATCTGAAAACAGATACGCAGCACTGGACAGACGGAGAGAGAGATGAGTGATGGGAGGAGAGATCTTGGCAGTGATGAAGTGTGTGATGAAACTCTCTCAGACAGACAGAGAGAGTGTGACAGGATCAGACGGGTCGTGGAGAAAACCGCAGGAGGCTTAAACCCTGAATCAAAGCCCTCACTGGGACTGTTTACAGGACCGCACAGAGGCGCTCGGACCGGACAGATTCATCAGATCTGACATGGTTCCTCCAGAACACATCTTTAGACTGATTCAGATGTTCTTGCTCACAGCTCAAACCCTTACTTCAGTCTGTGTACGATGCTACTGACAATGATAATTAGATTTCATTAGCTGACTGGACAATAAACGATTATGGTTGTATTTTTTGAATACCCAGACTTGCTATATAAAGACATGTCTTGGCATTTTGTCGTTTTGTGTAGTTGTGCATATCAACACAATCACAAACATGAGGTTACCCAAGAATGGTTGGCAAAGCACCTGGTGATTTCTAAGTTCATGAAAACAAAATTTTAATAAAATATAATATTAAAATACATCATTGGTGCTCTTTTTTTTTTTTTTTTTAGCTCACAGTGAATTAACTAGTATTAACAAACATGATTTTAATAATTCATTAATAAATGCTAAACTTAGTATTAAATAATATTAATAAATGCTGTAAAAGTATTGTTCATTCTTAGTTCTTCTAAACCTTATTGTAAAGTGTTACCGTAAAAATCATGCAGATTACACATAAACACACAGTAAACCCTATTAACTGCTATAATTATATGTTTTGGTAGTTCTATTTTTCCTGGGTTCTTCTTTATTTATAAGTAGCTTTGGAAAAAGCCCAGTTTCACAAACGGGACTTAGCTTAAGCCAGGACTAGCCCCAAGTTAAATTAAGAAGCACATTTTACAAAAACGTCTTAGAAGAAAACATTACAGGACTGCATCCTAACACAAAACAATGACACTGACATATTTCAAGATACGTCAGAGCAAGATATTTTCCGTTTAGACAGCTCAAACGTGCATTGTAGTTTGGGACTAGCTTAGAGAAATAGTTCTCCCAAAAATGAAAACTCTGTCATCATTTAGTGAACACAAAGGAAGATAGTTTGAAGAACGTTTGTAACCAGACTGTTTTGGGTCACCATTGACATCCATAGTATTTTTATTGGTGTCCCCAAACTGGTTACCAACTTTCTTCAAAATATCTTCCTTTATGTTTGGCAGAACAAAGAAATTCAAACAGGTTTGAAATTACTTGAGGGTGAGTAAATGATGACAGAATTTAGATTTTTGGGTGAACTGTTCATTAAAGCCTTGGTCTGAGATACCGGGAGTATTACGTACTGCACCGGTTATGGTGGTCTTTACTAACTCTCAAAACCCGTTACCTGCTCGGAGAGAGTTTACTGCTCTGTTGACTGGTTCTCTGGACGATCCCATCCGTTTCCCAGCAGGCAGCACAGACTCAATTTGCTGGAGATTACGGGAGGCTTTGGTGAAGCGGGCAGGAGAAATCAGCCTCGCGGTCGGGTCAGAAACCAGAGCATCCAGCCAAACCCTGGCTCTGTCCGTCCGTCTTACTTTCCCCTCCTTCAAAGACCCATTTCCATTTTCTCTTGACCTCATTTCCTTCTCTCAAATTAATTTCTTAAATTAACGAGTGTCACCTCAGCAGCGGTCTTCAGAGAGAGGCAGCAGTGGTTGACGATGACGAAGCAGTCTGATTCGCACAGCCTGTTTGGAAAGGTGTTTGAGTGAATACTGACCAAACCGATGTGAGTAGCAGCTTCATCCCGCTCTCCTCCAGACTCTTCAGGGTGGTGTCGATGCTGGAGAAAGCCATGGATTAGCTCTCGCTTTGGCCCACAACATGTCCTCCATCTTTAGTGGCCATTAGACGCTTCTGGACGCCAAGGCAAAGATTTTCAGTTCAGTTGAATGGATTAGTTCACTTTAAAATGAAAATTGTATCATCGTTTACTCTCCTGTTGAAACCTACATAAAGTGCATAAAAGCATCGAATCTTTAAAGCTTGAATACTGAGGCTTAACTTGCATTTTAAGGCACTTTCATTGTGTTTTTCTATCTTTTGGAGCGTCATTGACCTGCGGCTTTGAAACGGGTGACTAAATAATGGCATAGTTTTTATTTTGAGTTATTCCTGATATAACGTCCCAGTATTATACTCACAATGACGTCTGTAGCGAAATGATGCAATCCTTTCCCACAGATTTCAGGGTTTGTTTTTCTGAAACTCTTGTTTTACCTGAGCGCTTATAAAAATAGGCCTGCAAAATCCACAGGCCTCTAAAGCTTCTGCAATCTTAAGACGTACAGTATCTGTTAGCACTGACTCACATTTCCTCCAATGCATGGAAAGCGATAACGCCTCGTCTTTCTGTCTCCCGTCGCTCTTTCTCAGCCTGACGATGGCATGTGAGAATGTCCTGGCGCATCTTCATGCAATGAATGAAAGCACTGGGCTGGACTTAATGGGGTGAGAAATGGCAGAACGACTCTTTATATGAGATAATTGTTCCTCAAGCGCATGGAGAGCCACAGATGCTTTTATCAGCCTTAACTACAACAGCAAGCGAATGCGGAATGGGATAAATCTCATGTTCGATGCCATGTGCACTGTATATGCCACGTCCTTGAAAATAACTGGCTTTCTTGAAACAAGTGCGGCCGAACGGCATCCATCTCAGCTCTGCGATATTACAGTGTGACCCAGTTTGCAATGATCTCATAACGTAGCCGCTGATAGAGCTGTAATAGCCAGAGCTTAAGCAGCAGGGCACAGGCAGCCTTTAACCTTTAAAGCCTCTCGATCCGCTCTTCCAGTCTTTTATTACATCTGTGCGAATGGAAGGAGGTGGACCAGATGAATGTGCTCTACATGGATGTTTTGAACCAATTTGTGGTCACGGGAGGAGGTTGAATTGTGAAACAGTAGCTTTGACGTTTTGTACCAACACCGAGGGTGTTTTTAAATGAACGGAAGTCGAACACTGGCTTGTTAAGATATATTAGGATTCTCTGCTGGCTTGTGTTTGTGTCTGATCACACTGCATCAAACTATTCATTCGATGCTGCCGAAGAAGTCTGACATCCAAAACCCCTGTCTAAAGCTGAAAATGAATTGAAATAAAAAATGCTATGATGTAAAGTGGAAGGGGAAAAAGTGATTTCTTTGGGAGATAAATTAACTGAAATAGTTGATTTCATTAGACTGCTTGCAATTTTAATTTACTTAATGTTAATTTAAGTAACAACTGAAATATTTTAGTTGACTAAACGAAAAAATGTTAAGTTAAATTATTGCAGGGTAACACAACATTGTATTATTATTATTTATTTATTGATTTTTTACAGTGAATATTTTTGCTTTTACTTGACTTTTTTTTTTTTTTATCAAATGATGAAAATTTTTCGGCATTGTTTTCTTGGTGATCAGATGTAAGCAAAACGGTATTTTGTGAAAAGATCTGGGCCTGTATTTTAAGAATTCTCCTAAGTTACAGTTTTCTATTAAAAGAGATTTATTCATAGAAACATTGCAGAGAACAATTATGTGGGCATAAAAAAAAGATAATTTGCTACATTTAAATAAAGATTTTAAAATACAGGGTAAGTGTCCCTAATTAAACAATATATGTTCAGGTCATTGTCAGCCTGTATGTTTCTCATAATAAATAAATAAATAAAATAGAGAATATGCATATAAAAAGCCTTTTATTTAACAGAGTAGTGATAGTAACTGATAGTGAGACATGCAAATGTAAAAGAAACATCTGTTATTTCTTGCCAATCTGGTTAATGAAAATATATTATATATATATATATATATATATATATCTATATATCGATATATATTTTTAAGATTTTCTGCTAAATTTTGCAAGTTAGGAGCTCGTTTTAGCCCTGATGTTGTTGTTCATAATAATAATAATAATAATTAATTGCTATTTATTTATTTGTAACAGTGCAGTTGTGTAAGATTTGCTCATAGGAAGCACATGTTCTCTGTTCTGGTCGGATGGCTGTTTGGACTGACACCCGTCTCGGTCCGTCCCGTCACTGTCTCTGGATCACAGGTGTCAGCTTCAGGCAGAGCGTGATGAAAGAGATGCTGACCAGAGCCCAGATTAATTATTCAAGCTGCAGCAGGCAGAGCAGAGCACCATTAGACTCTTTGAGATTCTCCAGAAAGATGTTTGTGCTTCAGGCAGGGCACCAGGGTAATACTGATTTACAGTATTTTACAGTTTAAATTGCTTATTGATGAAGTGCACTATTTTACAGTAAGAAAGCGTAAATGTTAATCTCGGTGGTCAAAACTGTAAAAATAACAAATTGCAAAGTAAAAATTATGCAAAACAATATTGCTGCTGTGTTGCTGTTTGTTTTTCATTAGCCTTTTATTAACAGACAAAAGACAACATTGCAGTATAATTTAATAATGAATAATTATAAAGATGATAAGGTTTTTTTTTTATAAAAATTATATGGTTAAATAACAAGTATACATATTTAAAAAATACATTTATTAAAGCCATTAATGCTAAATGATTTATTTATGAAGTATACAGGATTTTACAGTAAAATGTTTTAAACAGCTGAAAATGTTTTTTAAACAGCTAAACATGTAGATTTGAGTACTGGATTCAATTGCAATATGCTTTTTACAGCTATAAACGTGTTGGCATTGTTTGGCATTTATTTGCGATTTTTATTCATTTTGAATTTGTTTTAATAAAATGAAAGAATAAGATAAAAATACAGTATAATTTCATTGTAGGCAAAAGGGATAGGATTAAATATTATAAATTAGATTTGTGAATGTAAAATGCTAATTGCGTAATATGCATATTTTTACAGCACAGTGTATTCAGTGATTAAAGACTAAATTACAGAAATAACAATTGCAAATAATAATAAAAAAGCTAAATAAAAATTGTTGATGAAGTCAGATTGAATCTTTTTGAGCAGCACTCAATGAGAAATGAAAGGAATATGTAGTGTTTAAAATATGTCAGCAGTAAATATTGCTGCACCTGCTCTGACATCTGTGTTAAAGCTGAACACAACTCTGACAGCCAGATCGTTTACTGGAAACCACAAGTCTTCTTCACCTTACAAGCTCAGTCTGAACACGACATGAACTACTGCAATCTTCAGAACAGAAAGATGAAGCTTTTTCCTTGATTCTTGGAGACTGGCCTCTGAATTTGCTCTTTAGTAGTAATAAGTGGACAATAAATCTTGACCAGAGGATAATTATGAGGTTTTATTGATCATTTGCTTTTTTTTTTGGTAGCTTTTGTGATATAGTGCAATATATAAATATGTCTATTTTACATTTGAGTTAATGTTGAAAACTGCTGTTACATGCTTCATTTATATATTTATTTTGCTTTAATTTGTAATAAATATTTAATGTTTAATTGCATGCAACATATTCTTAATAATTAATTAATTCAGTAATTCAACCATTTTGGTTTAATATGTTTTAAAATATATACATATATTATTTATTCATTGCTTTTCTATTAAATAGTTAATATTATATTGCATACAACATATTCTTATAAATTAATTAATTAATTAATTAATTCATAAAATATGTATTTATGTATTATTTGCTTTAATATGTATTACATATTTAAATGCATGCAAAATATTCTCATTTATTCATTAATTTAGCTTGAACGTGTATTAATTTATTGCTTTATTATGTATTTAATATTTAATTGCATGTAAAATAATCGTATCTATTTATAAATAAACAGATACTTACCTGTAGATCAATAAGTAATATTTAGCTTGAACGTTTGAGCAGTTAGTTTTTCAACGAGCTTTGACTTGCGGGGAATAAATGCGTGTAAATGGACGGTCTTCATCTGCTGTAGAGAGGTGAGGTTTTAGCGAGAGCTGCTGGTGGGTTGAAGCGGCGGTCTCATTAATTGCTATAAATTCATCCCCTTTGACCCTTCAGTCAGTCTGTAATTCTGTATGCATGTCACTCGCCCAGAAGCAATTAAAGGACTAATGGGCAAAGCCACTAATTCCTGAGCTCGTTGGACTAAAAGCCTGGGCTGTGACAATAAGTGAAATGGTGGATGACTGTGACTTTCGGCTGGAAATCCAAGGTCGATCATTAGGTATAAATGTCTAAATATTAATGAAGAGATTAAAACTGCACCACTTCAACTACATCAGTGGAGTTTAAGGAAGCTTAATGGACTTTTATATGTTTATACTTTTTAAATGTTTTTCTGTTACTTGGTTTTAGGTCATCAAATAACCAGAAATATTTATGATTCAGCATTCTTGATCAGATGTAACTGAATCTGTATGTTTTAAAAGTTTAGATATTGGTCTTACTACTATTACTACTACTAATAATAGTAATAATTATGTTATTAATATACATTTCTAATATTTTCGTTTTATACTGTTTTATTATTATTAATATATTTATTAAAAGTATTTTATATCATTATTATTATTAGTATTGCTGTTGTGTTTTTGTTAAGTTGATAATGATAATAATAATATTAATAATACAGTTAATAATGTTACTATTAATTTAGTAGTGGTTGTATTAGTTATTATTGTTATTATTTAGTGCTGTCAAATTATTAACCACGGTAACGTGCTGCGTTAATCTATTCACAAAGTTGTGTTGGGAGCTGGGTCTATTCTACACGAGGTATGATGACTTTCACCTTGATAGTTTAGCGCGGCTGTATACCGAGCCAAATTGCACTGTAGCCCTATTCGGATGGGACTAGTTTTCTAAACTACTGGACGTGTGAGCTTCGATTCTTATCGCCTGTCGTCCATGATCTTCATGTGCCATTTCAACGCATTCTCACTCCCAAGTCGTCACATTTTGACGCTTGGGGAAAGACCCCCCTTTGCGTCACATTTTGACGATCAGGGTAACCCTTTTTCGT
>JAUMHR010000075.1:393762-407658 GCA_032361145.1 Enteromius fasciolatus | reverse complement strand
ATGTTGTTTTTGTAATTATTATCATTTTCAGCTATTTGTCATGTATGAATTATACAGAGCTATTCTTTTAATAAAATTTGGGGGGGTATTTTTCTTACCGTCGTTGTGAATTGTATCGTGTTAAATGGTATCTGTGCATTGCGGGTGCATTCAAAGTCTCACAAGTACACTTGCACTGCACGTGCAAAAGTAATAACGGAAAACGTATATTACACTGGTGTTCGCAGGGCCCTAAGCAAGACAGCGACCGCCTGTATTGCCTGTTGGACGGGCCGGCACTGCACAGAGGTTATGAGAGAAAAACACAGACATGGCAGATTCTGATAGGATTCAAAAGTACCAAGTACTTCTGTGAAACAAAGCATTCTCTAACGACCCCCTGTAAAACTAGTCCCGTCCCAATAGGGCTTTACTTTTAGTCATTATTTATGTAGCACACATATTCTGAATGCCTTTGGCAGAATTCAAATGAGCCATTTTAATCTAGATTAATCTACATTAAAAAATAATCTATTCCCACCCCTAGTGTATATATATATAGAATAAAAATAATAAAATTGTCATTGCAGCACAAAACAGCCCTTACAGTGTCTGAAGGGCTTGCTTGTATAGCTAGCTACTGTATATGAATCATGATCATAAGTTTTGGTGTATGAGCGCTTATTATCACTATATTGTTGAGCTTTCCTGCTGGCTGAATGTGGTCCGTATATTAATGCACTCTGTCCTGTAGAGAATTCTGATCTGCACACATTTGCTAAGGAAGTGTGTTTTAATGAGCTTTGATGTATGTCACAACATTATCTGACCTGATGTCTGTAGAAATTTCTCCTAAAGACATCAGTCCAAAAAGATCAGCGTCTTCTCGTCTGTTCAAACACAAACCTCCTGGCTTTTGTTCAGAAATGCTCTAGAAATGTCAGTATGTCAGTATGACTATTGGGTTAATTTTTTCTTCCGTTTTTGACTAGCTGTAGGTAATACGGCTCATTAGCGGTCGGATGTGTTAGAAGCTCTTCTGAAGACAGGATTTGTTTGTGTTCTTGACAAACGGCTGAAGCACTGCTGCTGATGTTTCTTTTGATCTTCTCTTTCTCAGAGCTCAGGGTTCTGCTTATTTTACTCGTTGAGATGAGATGGGAAACCAGAACCATCATCAGCTCACGAGGAATACTGAGTTCCAGACAAACGCCCCTGAGATCTAATCCTCACACTCTGTCCTCCTCAAGATTTCCTCCAGAAGTCAGTTTTTACTGCATTCACAATGATCAGGCGATTAAAAAAAAAAAGATTTTCTTTCATTTCAATGCATGCATGTTTAGATTTCTTTCTTTTTATTTTTTAAAACGTGAGGAGCATTTTGCTAAATTACATTACTATTATATCCATATACAGTATATGGGTTAAAGAAATTAAGATGTCTGCATCAATATATATATATATATATATATATATGGACAAGGCTGGACCAGGCGCTGCGTGATGGTTCGATCAACCCTAACTTCAGCATCTCACCAATTTCGTCCACTACCATGTAGGGGCCCTGCCATGTTGCTAGGAACTTGCAGGCAAAGATGGGGACCAGGACCATTACTTTGTTGCTGGGTTGAAACTCCTGGGTTGGGCCGCCCGATTGAAAAGACGTTGCTGGGACTGCGGAGCCTTGAGGAGGCTAATGACATGGCCCTCTCGATCCGCTCCCCCACATGCTCGATGACGGAATCGAGAGGGGCAGGCTGCTGCTGCTCCCATACCTCTTTGGCAATGTTCAGCAGTCCTAGGGGCTGGCAGCAAAAAAGGAGCTCAAATGGTGTGAACCCTGTAGACCCTTGAGGGACCTCCTGGATGCCAAAGATGATGTAGGGGATCATGAGGTCCCAGTCCCATTTGTCCTCAGCCATCACGTTTCAGTATTTGCTTCAGAGACTGATTAAATCGCCCCACCGGCCCATCCGTCTGTGAATGGTAAACTGTGGTGCGGAGCTGTTTTAATCGCAGCAGCCGCCAGAGGTCAGCCATTAGCTGCAACATTAAGTGGGTCCCTTGGTCAGTCAGTATCTCTGCTGAGATGCCGACTCGGGTACACAGTAGGAAGAGCTCTTTAGTGATGCTTTCCACAGAGGGTTGGCTTCCGGATACCTGGTGGAGTAGTCAACGATCACCAGCACATGTTCGTGACCTTGAGCAGACTTGGGCAGCGCCCCTATAAGATCCATTCCGATCCGCTCGAAGGGCACCTCGATAATGGGGAGCAGAATGAGAGGACTGGGGGAGGTAACTCCGCTGACAGGTGGAGCAGGCCTGGCAGAACCGCTTCACCTCTCTCTCGAGGCCTGGCGGAACCGCTTCACCTCTCTCTCGAGGCCTGGCCGGTGAAAGTGGTTGCGGCGAGCAACTGGTTGAAGCCTTGGTAATCTAGACTCAGGAGGACCAGGATGGGCAGCCCCTTGACAATGCCGATTTCCAGTTCCCAGGACCTGGGTGCGTCGATCACCATAACGTGGCAGGTGGGGGCATGATGGGTATCACCATGCATGCAGGTAATGGGGAGTCGGCTTTTGGAGTCTTTCCTTGGTGGCATGAGAGTGGCTTAAATAAGGCTGACGGAGCTTCTGGAATCTGGGAGGGCAAGGGCTGGCTGTCCATTCACTCTCATAGCCACTCGTGGCGCTCCGTGGGGCAGCTCTTGATGGATGCTGCAGCCAGCCAGGCAGGCACGTGCAAGAGCTCGGAGTAGCCAGTCAACAGTGGCACGCTCCAATACCTGATCAGCTTTGGGGTTCTCGTCCAACAGCCTGTGTCTGTTGAGGCGAGAGAATTCGGCGGCCTGGGCACCGGCTTGGCAACAAGGCTGGTACTCCTAGTTGTGGAAAAGCTCCACGATCTAGGACTGGCGGATGCTCACCTCCGAGAGGCATTTCAGAAGGTCCTCCATGATGGGGGAGGAGTGAGTCCGGTGAGTCCGGTGAATATTGAATGGGGAGAAAAAAAAAAAACACGTGTCAGTTTTGCTGGGGTGGTGGGTTGGTAATTCCTCAACTTGCCCGCATTCTCTACCAGTGTGGCGATCTAAGAAATTACACAACTAGGATTTGAGTGAAAATTCCCAGGAGAATGGGTTTTATTGAAAACACAGTGCAGAAAGACAGGTGAATAAAGTGGAGTTGTGCTCGATCCTCGTGCTCTGTGCTCTGTGCTCATCTTCTCCAGTGCTCCAGTGAGTCCTGTGATGTCGCCGAAACGGGGGAAGGTCGATTAATCACGGCTGCTGTATGGCTGCTGAGAAAAGAGTCATTAGCGTTTCTGCAGCACAGAGAGCGTTTCTGAAGTGAGCTTCCTCCGCTTGCTGCTTTTATGCCCCGTCTTCACGAGCTGCAGCCATGACTGATTGGACGGGCTGATGAGGTACAGCTGTAGCGAGTACGTTTCCAGGGCGACGCTGACGAGTGCTCGGGCTGTTTGCCACTATATATATATATATATATATATGTTAGGGTTATAACGATAGGGGTGAACAGCCTTTGGTGACACATACACCACAAAATTAAATAGTGGATCTCTCCCCTGTCGTCTCCCCTCACGCGGATTGTCCCACAGGAAGAAACAGCGCCCTGGATGTCAGTGGATGGCGCACACGGTCTACGCTCAGCTTTCACAATTTGAAACAGCTCAAATCTACTTTTTATTAAGTTTCAATTAATCATTAAATACCATCCAAGGTTGACTTTTCCGAAACACTTCTTTATTTGCTGCTAAGAAGAAACCCCAGAAGATGTGTGAAGTATAGCTATTTAATGTATATTATTACTAGAGTTTATTGATGCAACTTGTGTAGTATTTGGTTCTGATGGATGTTGAGGCCCTTGGATGCTAATTCAGTCAAATGTTTATAGCGCATGTGTTAGAGAAAGTGCTTCACCTTGCTCTTCAGCATCTCGTGCTCATGTTGTAGATGTGTCTCCAGCACTTTTCTGCAGCAGCACTAATTGATGCCTCCGGCAGAGGAAAACAAAATGTGTCTATGTTTCTGACAGCTCAGTAAAAGCCTGGCTCTCTTAAAGACGCACCTGCAGGGATCTTCACCTGACGGATGATCTCGCCCGAGTGGACAGGCCAGGGACAAACACTCACTAAATTAAACCGCTGCAATAAAATGGGCTTGTTTACTGTAACTGTACGAGAGGCGATGCATGTTCCCTGTGTAAGAACAGCTAGACACAAAATACAGTGTCTTAAGGCTAATCTGTGGTTTACCTGTTAACCTGCGTTAAAGACACCAGACCAAGGGTTTAGGAGAAACTTTGAGGGAAAAACAACAAGAAAAACATTTTACTAGAGATTACATAAGAGTTCAAATGCAAAAGAATATAAGTGCCATCTGAAATATTCTTCTAAAATTATCATTTTTATTAACCTCTTATATTTTTATATATATTTTTTAATATATTTTTTTATATATGTCCTTATATATGCAATTAAAGTGAAATAAATGAACATTACTTAAATAATAAGTACATATATATATATATATACAGGAGGCACAGAGGCTTTTGCAATATATTTATATATATATATATATATATATATATATTATTACTATTATTACATTACATATACACATATATCTAATTTTTCTCTTAGATTTATTATGTGAATTTGAAAGCAATGGGTTTCTTTATAGTATCAAATTTGAATATTTTTCTCATGCAGAGAACAGTAAATAAATGTAGAAATATACAGCTGACATTATATTTGGAAGGCAGGCCTCCGTTTCTCTACTGTCTCTAGTAATAAAATAAATAGCTAAAACCCCAAAACGATAATCAAAACAATCAGATATGCCCTCACACATCCATTTGTCATTGTTGGCCAAGCGAAGCAGCTGATTGGCTCCTGGAGCTCTCTGACACCTCGTCTAATACTGCAAGATTTGATTGACAGCTGGCAATAACGGCCAGCAGGGTCCTCAAGGTTGCTTTGACTTTGAGTGTGTGGTGTCTGGATATTTGTTTAGCGACGGTGGGGGGCAGATTGAGAAGCACATCCGTGTGACGCAATCACAAACACAAATCCTGCAATTAGATAGACACAAGCTATCCCGCTAATTCTTCCTGCAGAACCTGTCTGCACGCTTAATGAATATGTATGTCTTGCTGGAAAACATCAGCCACCTGAACCTCCGAAGTGGCTTTCCTGACACAAAACAATATTGTTGTTTTTCCGCTATATGGAGAGAGAAAACCGTTTTGAGCGACAGTCACCGAAACTAGATCTTTTTGTAAATGACAAGAGTTTTCTCACACACATAAAACAAGCAAACCGAATCGATATGAGCTGCTATTCCATTCACAAAGAAGCTCTTTTATGGAAACCTTGGGCGAGCAAAGGCTATAGTATTGATCTGTGACTGAACAACGCTGCTGAATAACCTTGAGAGGAAAAGAAAAAACTAAATCAAAACAACAAAAAAACTTTACAGTGATGCCAAGAGCTGCTGTTGTTAAAAAACATCACATTACTGAACCTCTGTGCTTTTGTTAAAGACACAAGCTGTCTGAAATCTGACACGCATAGAATACAGGCATTGCAATGGGAGCCAATTAAATCCAGGTTCATTTCAAAGCTCAGCTTCACCTTTGGATGTTTATCTGGACACAACTGCTAGAGAAACACTTTTACCTACAGTACTGCTCACAACCAGGAAACAAGTAGTGTGAAAGCTTACTTTTAGTTCATCTTTTATTTTAAAATGCATAGTTAAATGGGTATCAGTCAACATTTTTTATATGACACCCGGCGCTATGACACCAAAACACGCAGTGTTTAAAAATAAACCCACTCTGTGACGTAGAGAAGTGGAGGCGTGTTTAAATGAGTCATTTTATCGTGCAGTGGACAAGTCATAACTTTTACCAAGAATATCTCTTTGGTTGAAGACTTTAGTCTTTGCGACTTTAGGGATCTTGTCTATACACTAACAGCTTATAACCCTCCAAAGCCAAAGAAAAGCAGATGGTTCTATGTGAAATCAGATATTTGATGTCATGATCATAACAATCCTTGGATATTCATCAGTAAGACTGGTATCAGGCTGGTTCTATTCAAGCATCGGATCTTCGACTATTCTGGGTCACTCCTGGGTCAAATCCAGATCCAAATGTTTAATTTCAAACCTCAGCCTCACCTGTAGATGTTAAACAGTCTGTCTCAGCGCGCAACCGACAGCTCGTGCTCACAAGGGGCAAACATGTAGCGCGAACGCTTACTTTGAGCAGTATTTTCTGACAACAGTCGTGTTGTTCTTCGACCTGGAGACGGCGGCCAGCGTTTTAGCGCTGCTATAAAGGGCAGCGAGGCGAGCGGCTCCTACGGAGTGAATTTGTTTTGCACGTCTGCTGGCCACAAACCTTCGGCAGCCAACTGTAAAATGATCAATGCCAGCTCAGCCAATATGTGAGACACAGCCGTTGGACATGGACCATGCTGAGTCTGAGCCCATGTTTTTTTTTTATATTTAACATTTTTAATGCGCTTTTACCACGTCTGGCATGGAGCTCTTTAATCCGCGTGGCTTTCTGCATTGTGACTCCCTTTATATTATTTGTAATTCAAGGCAAGCCAGTTTGGTTCCTCTCAGCGGTTCGCTTCAAGAGACAAACATTCTGGTGTAGAAATAGAGGGGAGAAATAAAATACCGGTCAAAGCTGGAAAAGAAAGAAGGCTTCCGCCCAAGGCATCATCTCAGTAAGAGGCATTAAGCTATTAAACACAGAGAAAGGCTTTAAAGGAATGGCAGCAAAAAAAACTGCACTCTGATGCTTGAAAGGACAAGCCAAACATTTGTTTGGCAGCGTTTTGTGAGATTGTCAAAATATCTGTCAGTAACGTCTCCTGCTCCAGGATGAGTGACACGGTGCTGGGAAAAGGCCTAATGGGAAGCTGATTTGAGTGAGTTCAGAAGAAATGGATACGGTGGGCCGGGTAATGGGCCGATGGTTTGAGAGCAGATGAAAAAAGAGACTGCAGAATCACAACTGCTCTCATGTCAAGCTCTGAACAGCTGCTTCAACAGAGCAAAAAGCAGCCGCTGGTGCTGGGGATTTTCCATCTCGGTGATTTAAATCTTTTGAATAGGTTCGCTAGAAAGATTCGTTCAGTGGAGCTTGCATCGATACCACAGAACGTGGGGACAAAGCATGTGTTTTTGTGTGTTACAAACGAGTCGTTGAATAATTCACTCTACCGATTTATTTAAAATATCGTGAAATGTCACATGCAGTTCGGTTAGTTCAATCATGAACGAGCATAGGTTGTTACCGTAACTTTCACATTAAAATCTACTGAACTAAAACACAAATTACACACATATATATATATTTTATATACAGTATAAACAAGACGCCTTTGATGAATGAGATTTTTAATTCTACCCCATCTCATGAATGTGTGCATAAACAGTACGCCAAATAAAAAACTTTTGGTATATAGATACACAAACTTTGACTTTGGCGTGTATTTGATGCGTGATGGGTAGGTTTAGGGTTGTGGGGTAGATGTGCATCGAATGTTCACGGAAATTGCACGCCAAAAAATTTCATATCCTATGCACATTTAAACTGTGTATTATGCATGCCAAGCATGTGTGTGTCATATATACACTAAAGTCTATTTTTGCATATCAGTACCACAAGTTTTCATTATTATTTGGCGTACTATTCACATGCATTTCCATGAATCCTATTTGATTCAGTTCATACAGTATGTGAACATGATTCCTTGTTGGTTCACAAAAGAGAAGTTAATTTTGACAAGTTCACATCGATAAGGCGGAAAGTGGGGACAATTCGAGTGTTATTATGTTACATTTAAGTGATATATTTAAAAAAGGACATTTATAAAATATTTTAATGGAAAATGATCTTAATACCCATTTTTTTTTTATATATACATACAGTATATGAATAATTTGAACCCCTACATTGTACTGTTGGGTTGCTACAGATACAGATATGCTACAGATATACCACTTATGAGTGGTTTTGTGCTCCAGGGTCAGATATTAATTTCATGTCTTTACTAAATCACAGAAGTGCAAAAACAATTACTTTGAATTATGAAAGTAATATTAAGTGCAATCATGAATGTACTCATTCAGATGTGATGAGAATCATTTAATTACATGCCTTGTTTGTTCAGTTTGCCATATTGCTGAGTTTAAACGACAGTGACTCTGCTCTGCTCACTCATTCTGTATTTATTCAGCAGGTCCAGCTAATAAAACAGAGAGAGAGAGAGACTCGGTTTAGTTTCAAGATGTTCATATTTGTTCGTGGCTGCTTTAATCTTGGTCTGTTAGGCCAATTTTCTGTTTGTAGCTTGAATAACTAAAGATCTAGTTCTTGTAGTATTTGTGTATCTTTCTGAGTGTGCACTGCTCTTCCAGTAAACCTTCAACCTCTGCAGCATACTGTATAGTAACTGCAGTGTGTCAAATAAACTAGGACACCTCTACCATCTTTTCAACAGATTAACTGTGCCCTAGTTTTTGCTGTGCAGGGGCTGACGGGAACATTGAGTTTTGGGGCTGTAATTTAGTGTGTGTGTGAGTTTGCACGTGTGTCACAGCGCGCTAGCATCTGTCCGTGCCGTGCGAGGACGTTACTGATGCGTCCTCTGTGTATGAGAGAGACAAATGATGGTGGTCTGGAGCGAGAACGAGGCTGATCCACTTTCAGGTCACCTTACAGATTCCTAATAGTCTCGTCCAGATTCTCGCTCTCCTCTGATATATGGGATCATCTGGTCGGCCTCTGAGGACCGGAGCTCGTCTCCAACCTGTTCCTCGTCATTACAGGGTTAGTTAAAACACGATCATGGGTTTAGATTCGGATGGGTGAAGGCGATTAGTGATGTTGGCTAGTTAGTTTGTCCCTTGATGTTCTTTTTAAAAATCCCGAGTTTTAGCTTTGATGTATTTGGTAGCAGGATTTTAATGAGGATGACTTTAAAGATGCATCTTCTTGATGATGGCATGATGTCATTTAGTGTGATTAAAAATATATTACAAAAAAGAAAAACATTAATACACCAAGATAAAATTTCCAAGATTTATTTTAAGGGGGGCTGATGGCCTCTATTACGGCCTAATGGATAGGGGGTTGGACTTGTAACCCAAAGGTTGTGGGTTTGAATCATGTCCGGCAGGGATTGTGGGTGGTGGGAGTGAATTCCCAGCACTCTCTCCACCTTTAATACCACGACTGATGTGAGACCCTTGAGCAAGGCACCCAACTGCTCCAGGTGTGTGTTCACGGTGTGTGTGTGTGGTTGATCACTTCTCAAAGCTGTGTGTGTGCACTTGGATGGGTTAAATGCAGAGCACAAATTCCTGGTATGGGAAACCATATCTGGCCACATGTCACGTCCTTTCTTTTCCTAAAATACACAAATACAGTCACGAAAGAGACATACAGTAAAAGGATTTTAGCAATTGTTCTAATTTGTTGGCTACTATTGTGATAATTTAATTTAATTTAATTTTAATTATTATTTTTTAATCCACAAACAGGCGTAAGAGCTTTGAAGTGTTATTTTAGTAATTTAATTTAATTTATTTTATTTTTTAAAATACACAAAATCAATCATGAAAGAGACTTCATACAGTAAATGGATTTATTTATTAATTTTAATTTATTTTCATTTTAAATCCACAAACACATTCATGAAAGCTTTGTATTTTCATTTTTTATTTTATCTTATTTTATTTATTTTTTTTTTAATCCACAAGCAGTCATGAGAGCTTTGCACTTTTATTTTATTTTATATTTTATTTTTTAAATCCACAAACTTTGTTCATACTTGTTCAAACCACTTCAGTTCCTACTTTAGTCTAGGGCTCTTTTTCTAGGGACAGTTTTGCTGATTTGACTAATTTCATTTGACTTGACTTTACAGTAAGTGGCTTCCTGAGACAAAAAGTGAACATGAACTCAATGGGGGAAAAAAAGCCTAATTGTAATTTCAAATCTAGTTTAAAATTACACGTCTCAAGACGGTGTGTTCGGTTCAGTCTGAACACAGTCCCTAAGGAACACGTCTGAGTGGTTTCTGCCAGACATGACCTTAACGCACCCTCTTCAGCTTCCTCAAAACAACTAGCCGACTAAACGTTCAGACAACCCAGACAAGGTTTGAAGTGTGTTCTGTTGTGTTTGTGGAACAGTTACACAGGACAGGCATTAAAGATTCAGCTAGTATTAATGCTCATGAAAAAAATGTAGCATGTATATGAAATATACATGAAACTTATCATGCGTCTCAAAAAGACTGCATGTCTTGATGGATTATTTCAACGCAGCTTAAGAGACTCGGATTTCAAAATGGTTGAAGAGATGAATCCGAGTTGTCCATGAAGCTGAAGCGTATCATTTTATTGTATATACTGTATCTCCACACATTTGTCACCGGTCAGACAAACAGATAGTCCCGCCCCCAAACTCGTGCTATAGGTTGAGCCAGTTTTGCTGTCAAACAGAACGATGTTTTAAAACGACCAGCTTTCACATGTTTCTGCCTACGAATGGCTATTTTTAGTCATCTGTGGATGTTAATGTTGGGTAAGAGAAGGTATACAGCTCTAAATAGTGAGCTGCAGCGTGTCTGTCTGGATCCGGAGAGCAGTCAGTGTTCCAGTGCTAGCCGTGTGATGCTACTGGTCTTGTTTTCATTGGCTATATTTAGACCGTGGCCTGCTCCTCTGCAGAATACTAATCAGGACACTGCAAAGCCTGAGCAAGCTCGAGCAGGGTAGAATCTCTCGCTCAGTAAATCTCACTCTAATGTCCGTTATAGACGCCAATCAAACAGGCGGCTCGTATCCTCAAATAAACATCTTTCCTTTACAGATCGAATATTTGCACGATGCATTTGAACGAGTTGACTCTGGCAGTGCTAATGGACGTGCATCCACCTCTGTTGTTTGTTTCGTCTTCTTTTCTCCTCACGCCTTGCTCTCTCTTTGTCTGCTCTCCTCCACTGGACGACTCTAGCAGATGCCAAATTACGGAATTATTCTCAGGACTAAAGACGAATGTCAATGCACATCTGTTCTTGTATATCTGGATGGGTTTGAACACAGCCATACTTGAGGTGTATAGTGACTGACTAAATGGGGTAAAAAGAGATTTACTACGAGTTTATCAGCTTCAGAACTAGCTTGTGGGTTGCACTTCTGCAAGTCTGGCTTACAATGCATTTAACTGACATTAAAATTAAGCATTTTGTTGTCGTTGCGGTCCTTTATTCCACTTGTACAGCTAGTATTTTATTTAGTATTTAATTAATTTATTTTTTATTATTTTATAAGTATTAGATGAAAATCTTACATAAAATGTCAACAACAAAAATAAATTAATTAAATAAATAAATAAATAAATAAATAAATAGTAAAAAAAAAAAAGAAAAAGAAAAAAATCCTTAAAAAAAGGATTTAATTTGTAATTTTGCCTTGGCAAATAACTGAAATAAAATAAATTAAGTTGAAGCTACACATAAATATTAGTAGTAGTAGTATCATCATCATCATCAACAACAACAATAATAATAACAATCAAAGAGTCAACAATAGTCAATTCTAGAGTCAACTAGGTTAGTGTTACTAAGTGGAACGTTACTGCAAAGCGTTACCAAAACAATAAAAAACAAACATAATTAGTACTTCTAATGTTGAAAGCAGCATGCAAAGACTGAATAAGTGAATGGTTTTGGAAGCTTTTTATATAAATGAAGCATCCAAACAAACTGATCCGAGTGCTGGAGCTGGACGGCTGCATCAGTCCGTCAGCGCTGGCCTCTTTAACAGGAGTTTGTTTGAGAGATGGGGCGGGGGAGTGCTGACAGCTTGTATGGATGACCGGTACAGAGGTCTTTGATCTGGACGCTGGGGAATCCATCTCTATTTCTCCCACGTACTGCCACTGTATGAGACCTCCGGTCCCCCAAACACATGGAATACATACACATACACTCTTCCACACACACACTCCCACTGGAGCCGTGTATTTTTATAGACTGAAATCTAGTCATTGGGGGACTTTCTGCAAATATTTGTGCTGATTTTGCATGCACCGATTCAGTGCGGTTCAAAACCCTAATCAATAAGCAGAAGTCAATAACTGCATTAAATACATTCATTCATTTTATACAAATAAGTTGTTATAAAATAAAAATAATGAATAAAATAAGTTGTATGTGTGTGTCTTTATATATACATATATTATATATTTGTATAATAAAATAATATACAGCATATACAACTATTAATCAATTAATAAAATCAAATAAATGTTTGAATTGAAAAAAAAAACAAAAAAATAGTTGATGCATAAAAATGAATAAAACCTAAATGTAAATAGAATTGATGAAAAACTAATAGAAATCTCATGGGAAATGAGCATTGTTTTTGTATAGAGAGAGCCTTCCAGCAGATAGTGGACCTGGCATATAAGATTGAAGTTGAACAGGGTTTTATAAAGGAGAGAGAGACGAGACGAGCGTCCAGGTGCTTCATCATTCAATGACAAGTGCACAGCGGACGTGTGTGTGTGTGTCCAGCGGTCACCTCAGCACTGTCTGGCCAAGACCCATTTCTCCCCGAGCGTTTGGAGCACATCCAGGCATCATCTCTGCTCCTGATCCATCCCCAGCGTCTGACTACATGACCTGTAGAGGTGTAAAGCACCTGAGAACTAAAGCCGTTTTGTTCTTCTAACCTGTGACTTTCATTTAGCATTGATATATTCATGCACGCAAACTCTTCCCCAGCCGTTCTGCGTGTGGCTAATGATAGAAATCTCTCCAATACAAAACTCAAAACATCAACATAACCCCACCCACCCCGTCCCACAGCCAATCCCGTTCAGAACATCACAAGAGACCCAATCAGAGCCTGCGATTCATGAGATTCACAGGCAGCTCCAGGAGGATTTCTTTGTGAACTGTGATGTTTTTCACATTTTATTGCGTTAAAATGCACAGCAATGTCTTTGAATTCAAATAGTAAAAAAAAGATGTATTTTCCTCAAGTAACAGATAAACAACAGAAAATAATCGATGCTGTATATCCACCCACACATTCAAAACAATTAGCCTTGAACTTCCTTCCAAGTATCTGAAACCCACCTGTCTGTATTAAATATGTTTTCTATTGGAGATTGAATCAGTCAATTGTTTTATTGCAAAGATTTACGTTTACATTTCGCCATTTTGCAGACACTTTTATCCAAAGTGAATTGTCCAACATCACACACTCTTCATGAACTGAGCTGCGAGAAATCTCACACAGTATCACTTCTAATCTGCCCAAGGCACGTGAAGCTCACCGATTTGTAAGAAGGAGTCTAGGGCTGGATGAGACCAGAATTGAACTTCAAGCCTCAGCACTAAGTGCTTTGTTTAGTGCAAAGCTAACACAATGAAGCCCTGAGACTGTTCTCTGGAGGAGAACTGCACAAAGACAGATGGATTGTCATTTGAAATCTGTCGAAACTGTTCGTTTAAGCGCGCAGTGATTCAGTGCAAGGCGTTTTCTGAGAGCAGCGTGAATGCAGCAGAACTGCAGTGTGCTCTTCAGAGGCGCTTTTGGTTCGAAACGAAGGGGAGCTTCAATCTATTTTCATTACGAATAAATGATTGCTGCATGTCAGAGAGAGGGAAGACACTCTGCTGGATGTTAATAGAAAAGTTTCAGATGTCTTTCCCTGGGCCATCAGTGACAAAAGTTTTAGCAAATTAAGAATGCTAGATGTGCTTGTCTTGCCTTAACGCTAATGCAACAATACTGCTACAGAGTGACTGCAATATCACTCTGGCAGTGTTGCAACAGAGCATGCATATAAT
>JAUMHR010000075.1:331816-346454 GCA_032361145.1 Enteromius fasciolatus | reverse complement strand
CAGTAGAGTACAGATACGGCCTTTTAGTACTTAAGTACAGTAGTGAAGTAGTTCTACTTCGTTACTATACATCTCTGCGCCTCAGCATGTAGCCAACAAATTAGATACTGACCTAAATTTCATCCTGTTTTCTGTAGCAGTTCAGAAGCGACACAATGAAAGCTCAACAGGACTGTGAGCTAAGCATCTTCGGGTAATTGAAAAGCAGCTAGCAAGAGAGTGAGGCAGAACAGGGCATTTAATCATCCTGCATGAATCTTACTGTGAATTCAAGGTTTTTGCACTGCACTCCATTTGCTGATATGTAATATGTCATATATATATTATAAAAACATGCATTTAGGGATGCTCAATATATCAGTACCATATCAGTTATCTGTAAATATTAGAAGGTTTTTTTTAATGAATCGGTATCGTCACATATTTAATATGTTTTTATGCACACTCATTCCTATCTGCCATATTGCATATTCCAAATTACAGCATTTTTAGGTATCAGTAATGACCCATATGGAATAAATGAATCATATATGCTTATTCCTATCTCAAACCATATCGATTACCAACCGATATTTATATATTTTTAATATATTTGTCTCTCTCCATGTTTATCATTCAATTGTGCAGGCTTATTCCTGTCTTTAAAGGTGCTCTATGTGATGTTGCAGGATTTTAGCTCGACTGCATTTTTATCTCAAACCGTACAAACCACCACAACAAAAACAAACTTCGGCCAACCAATCGGCAAGAAGAGGTGGGGTTTAATGCACACAAACAAACTGAAGAGGAGGGTTTAAACCCCACCTCTTCTTGCCGATTGGTTGGCAGCAGTTTGTTTTTGTTGTGGTGAACATCCTGTGCCCATAGTGTTTGTTTTGGTATTGCAGCCTCTGTGTTGTCTTTCGAGACCGGGTTTTTTCCCCCCAATGTATTCAGAGGACAGACAGCAAGACGATCAAGGGGTGATGTATATGGTTTGAGATAAAAATAAAATCGATATAAAATCTTGCAACATCGCATAGAGCACCTTTAATATGCCATACTAAGTAGATATGTGTTTATGCTCATTCATATCCTTGGAATATCGGTTATAAACCGATTATGATTTGTATAGATTTTTTAAATACTTCATATTAGTACATATGAAATATTTAATTGCACATACTCATTCCCATCATTGAGTAGATCTAGCCATCACAAATTCAGAATTCAGTTTAATAAAATTGTATTTAGCAAATCTAGAAATGAATATCCATATCAAATGAATATTCAGACAATGTTTTATTCAAAATTGATTTGCACAAAACACTACTGAATAATGCCAGCCATTACACAGTTGTCAGTCTATCCTAAGCTGTATTTTATGTTCAATGGCTATAGAAGAATAAACCTTTAAGCAACTAGAAGTGCATTTACAGCATCTGCCTGCAGACACTTTAAGCTTACCACTATGCTAAACCTCGCCAGGAGGTAAAAACTAAATGTGGCTAAAAGTGCCCTCATATTTCTCTGTTAGAGGGAGTTAGAGTAAGCTAAATCTAGGGGAGACAGACATGGTGAGTGAGCATGTTGGTGTGTTGATGTTGGCTGACAGCGCTGCCAGGCTCAGTGAAGGGGCTGTTTGCGTGCGTGCTGGTGGTCAGGTTGATTAATGGGGGGGCTGTGAAGCAGGACTGTGCTGTGATTAATTGGGCTCAGGACCTCATCTGCAATGTTTGATGAGAATGAAGAGAGGAGAAACAGGCTGGGCCGCTCGAGTGAAGGTGCCACGGCTTCACCCTAATGAAGCTCGGCAACAAGTAACGCTGGGGGCTTGATTGCGTATACGCGCGAGGACATATCCACTCTCGATATATGTTAGGATGAAATATTACAAATATTTCTGCAATCTGTTTAGGATTCAGCTCATTAGAATTCAAACTCCGTCCTAGGAACCTGGAAGACAATATGACTAAAAAACTCTTGCCTTGGCTTCAGCACTCAAATCATTGGGCTTCCATCTATATATGCCATAATGCACTGGGGTACGAAAAGTATTTTCTCTCTAGGCCTGAAGTATTTGATTAAATTCAAGGGTTTTATGCTACTTTGTATAAATCATGTAGTGCGGTCTCACGTGGGAGTAGCAGATTTTTTAGGTGACAGAAAAATATTTGCAGCTATAATAGAGAAGAGCTGAAGCTCCGGTTTTGAGTCCCATATCTGCAAAAAGCTATTATCACCCAGCATGACCCAAGATCGACAAGCGTCTAACAGCAAATCAGAGGTACAGGCACTTAAGGTCATGTGTGAAGTGGTTATTGGGTCAAATCATAACAACTAACCCCATGAACCCCAAGTGCATTTCATATTTCATGTTTGCGTAGATACATTTAAAAGCTATATAAGCTAGATTTAATGGGCTATATTAGTCTGTCTTCAAGGAATAGTGCACACTAAAATTACAATTCTGTAACCATTTATTCAACCTTACAAAATTTCAAACCACTTTATTGAAAGGTAATGTGCATGAGTTCAAAAAAAGTCTAGTGTTTGTCTAGTGTTTTTACACAACCCCAAACAAATAGTTTTCCTGCATTTTGGCTATTCATTTACATGACAATGGTGTTTTGGGGGCCCGAAAACTTTTGGAAATTTTTTAGTATTTAGCAAATATTTTAGTATAGCGTCACAAAATGACATCTACTGCCAGCTACTGGTCTGGAATGCATAATGCAGTGTTTAATGGTTTCTTTTTGCAGGTTCATATGCACACATGAAATGCAAAGAAAAAAACTTTTTTAGTACATTTTTAGCATGTCCAGGTATGCATACTCCATACTGTAAGTAACACAACAATTATTTTTTTTATTTTTTTTATTATTTATTTATTATTTACTGATAACCTTGCATTGAGTCTTTAAAGCATATTACACACACTGATAAAAAACTATTAGACTAAAGATTGGCCAGAATTATTTTTTTATTTTTTTTATGGAAACAAGTAGTAATGCATTTAGAACAACATGCTTGTTTTGAGTTGACTAACAGAAGAGAACAAAACTTGAAGTGAATTGAGTTGAATAACCACACCACTGTCTTCTGCTGATCTGCTTTACAGCTGAACTAAATAATGCTTTGCAAAATGAACAGTGTTATTGAACAGAACTGAATCCACATTGAACCACCTACTGTACACTGTCTTCCAGAGAGTTGATTATAGATGAGTTAAAATCATTTCCAAATGAAATTTAATGACGTTATCGAACTGGAAGGATCAACACTGAACAGAATTGAGCTGAATAATGACACTGTTGTCTCAACAACATCCTTATAGCAGAATCTGAATTTGTCTCATTTATTGTTTGCATCACTGGTTTTCCTGTGAAGCTGCTGTATAAATATATATAAAGTATATAATAAAATATATATATTTGCTCAACATTTTAGATGCTTAGTCAAGTTATCCCGACTCATAGTGCAAAGTCACATCCCAGCAGGCAAACTATATTTGGTTATCTTTTGGTTGCAACGTTGGGTATGTAAATTCAACATCTAATGTCAATGTTAAATTGATGTCAAATACCGGTTTTGTTGCTTTTAGGTTGTGTAACCGATATCCAATGATGTCCTATTGACGTCAAGCCAATTTTCATTTTCAACCAAATTCAAAACCACGTCTCTCCGACATCATTTCATGTTAAACTGACATTATATAGACGTCTGGCGCCTGCTGGGATGACTCTGAAGTGTATGCACATTTATTCTTATCAAATTAAAAGTTTAGATTACTAAATTGTGTGCATGAGTTTTTGTATGAACATTTGTTGAATTGATGTGCATCTTGGTGTTTCCTTCTGATATTCCAAAATGTGCATAACAATAGGTGGATGGAAGCACAGCTACAGGCACACACTGAAATTAGAGAGGAATCAGAGAGAAGTTATTCACTGATGTACGCATCACAGGCCCTTATTATAAGATATGCTGAATGAGTAATTCTGCTGCTCTTCTAATTTAAATACGTCCCGGGAGAAGTGAATTAAGTCATTCTTCTTTGTGCAGACTCTATTTGCTTAGGTCATTTTTATGTGAGGACTGTTTGAGGTAAGATTACCCATGCAGACTTCTGGGTTCTATTCCTTTTGAATAGGCTCTGAATAATTTAACAATTGATATTTATGTATTATTTCACGCCTTCCTTTCCTGAGATATTCCCTTTAATGTAGGGGTATAGCAGCGCTCCTCTGGGTCCCGTTCCAGAGATTCAGTGCTGAGATCTGTGTGGCTTTAATCATGACTCGATTGGAACGCCGTCCTCATCTTCCACCGCAGACATGCTAACGACACACAAACACTGAATGTTGGCTCCGTAAAGCCTTGCACACACATGCACATCAACACTGGAGTGAAGGAATGATTTGTGCAATATAACAATACAGTGGAGAATTTCACACTGGAAAGCTTGGTTCAGTAAATAATACCCTTTTCTTGCCATTCAAAGAGTTTTTACTTGTAAGCAGGACTTTAAAAATGTATCACTCTGCTTCGGTCGGAGCCAGAATTGTTTTTGTTTTTTTTGTTTTTTGGTGAGTGATAACAGAAGTTGAAAAAGTTCATTTTAGTTACCGCCTCTCTTTCAAATAACGAAACGCAAACTGGTTTTAAGTGTATAAGAAGAAATACATCAACTGAATAGCAAAAGCTGAAATGAATGCACGTTTGAACAAAATCATTATTGCAGTTTGTCACCAAATATGCTTTTTTTGTATGAAAAAGGAATGACTTTAAACAGCATTTGTTTGTTTTCGACTGAAAATGACAGTGCTGGAGGGCTAGAAATGAGATTTGTGCATTTTTTTCCGGGGCAGCAAGAAAAAATTCAGCCTCCGAACATGTTTTTGGAAAATTCCATTATGCAGTCATTAGCGTAACACAGACAAAAGCCACATCAGGACTAATGAAGTCTCTCTAATTCGAGGATATAAAAAAGACATCAAAAGATTTTGATTCTATGCCACGTTTGACACATTTTTGCAAACATTTGCATGTTCTTTGATTAAAGGAGGTCTGTCGTTTCTGGAAGTCGCTGCTGTTCATTTTAATGTCAAATTTCTTCACACGCGATTATGTTATGGTTGTGTCATGTGACTAATTCAATGAACAGCAAACACTGCTCAATAATAAATAAATTCACATCCGAAAACCCTATAAGAAAAGCCCAAATGCAGTTGCATTTCCTGCTCATAAATAATGCTGCTTTCAGCCCTGTTAAATACACATTAAATACTTTGCACACACATAAAAAGTAATGAGGAGGTCCGTGTCGATTCTAAGTACTCTGAAAACACAAGCGCAGTGGGAGATGTTGCTTGCTCTCGTTCTCAGACCCAGAAAGCCAGTAACACACGAGCTGCTGTTTCTTCTGAATCTTACCCGAACAGATCAAACCCAGCCGCAGCCCAGGATTACCCATAAGCCCCCCGGGGCAATGGACGAGGCACATGCTGCACGCTAAGAGAGGACGGAGACGGGGAAGAAAGTTAAGAAGAGCGAAAGGAAAAACAAGAGGCTTGGCCATAACATTATGTTCCAGCACCTCGAGCCACTTCGAATATATCAGAGTCACATGTTGAGAAGGGAATTGTAGACGGCCGTCAGGGGCCCGAGAGCCGCTTTATCAGCTTTCTAGAGCCATGACTTGCAAGCGTGCTATTTTGAATGAAAGTGATATTGTAGGCAGTCAGCCTGCTGTCCATAAATGTCAGAAAATTTGGCCTTCGGAGCGATTATGTCGTGCTCGATAGCTTCAACTCAAATGAGGCATTGATTAAGCACAGCTTTGAAAGGTCAGCAGTTTTGATTTGGAACTAATAGTTTGCTTGCTATCATCAAAAAAAGTGCCCCCTTCCCAAAGTGTATCGAGATTTATTTCTCTCTTACCTGTACTATGGTGCAGTGACAGACACCGCTTTGGTCAAGAATCAAATTTTCCATGCCAGCCTGAAAAATGACCATTTCTCAGAGCCAAATAAACTGGCCTGAATCTCCAGCTCAATGCAATGTGTGTAATCAGGGTCTAAAATTAACTTTTTCACACAACTGCCAAAAGCGGGCAAACTGAGAATGTTTATCTGCTATAAATATTTTTCAGCAGTTATGTTTAAGTGGATATTGCATCATTTAAAAAACAAAAAGTCCTGCATCTGAGCGCAATTTATCGCAATTAATCACATCCAAAATAAAAGTTTTTGTTTACATATAGTTTCTAAAATTCTAAAATTTCAGGAGGAGAGCACGAAGGCATTTATATATTAACGATCTCCACCTTCCAAATTCCCAATTATCCTATCATCTTATCAAATCCCTAAACTCGCCCTATAAAATAGCCAAATTTCTTTCCCTTCCTCATCTCTATCACAGTATCTGGATTTGCCCAACGATGTCTGAACGACAGTTCATCTGAGTCCGTATACGAGAACGCTATTCCTCCCATGACACCCGCTGCCAATCCTGTGGCTACACCGGCTCGCTCTCCAAGGGAGCCCGCTGTTTCCTCAAGATGCTGTAGGCCTACCAGGCGTCAACCAGCACGCACCCCGTGCTGCTTGAGTTCAAGATCTCCACCTCCTCAAAAGACCCCGCAAGCCTCTCCTGCCTCATCCTCATCTCACTCGCCAGCACCAACATCAGAGAAAATCACCATGCCCATGCATAAACAAGCACTCGCTAAAGCTGGCGTCTGCTTCTTGCGGAAGGCTACCAAAGCCGATCTGCTAGCGCTGTATGATACAGCCACCGCAGCCCGGCCTCGATCCTCCACGCGAAACGCTCCCTCTGCCAGCCAAGGGAGAGCACCAGATGCATACCTCTCAACCAGAACAACCAAGCACTTCCTGGCCAGCCACTCCAGCCAGAGCCGCCCCCAACACCTGCCAAGGACATTCTGTTCAGCCTGGGACTATTCATTTTTGCCCGGGACATTATTCCGCTGGCGCCTCCGCTTCCCAAGCACCACTAGCCTCTAACCCCTCTGCTTCCGACTTTTCTTCTTTCCCCGCTGTCCACTCTACCTCAGCTACCAGTTCTCGTGCACTCCCCACTAACCCACCCACCTCCACCCGTTCACTCTTCAGACGGCCAGCTCACCACCTAACGCTCTCGCTTTGGATCGCACCCCGGTGTCTCCCACTCTCCATGCCCAAATCATAGCAGGTGTAGATATCGATCTCTTTTCCCTTCTCTCTCCTATCACTCCTCCGTCTGCAGACCGCCAAGTAGATTGTTCTTTAAAGAACTCCCCATCCAACCCATCCCGCATTCTTTCTCTCTCTGAATGCATAGTCACGTTTAATCGCTACTCAGAAGTGGTTTGCTCAGTTTACCCTCGCCGCTGTCATATGGAGGCTCTCATTTTTACACTTACCACCGCCTTTCCACTGCCAAATGTGCAATCTGAGTGGCCAATGGAACCAATGTCCATACTGGGGTGCACTCGATCTCGAATTACATAACCGGGTTTTTACAGGCTGCCGCAACATTACTTGCATGGTCCGCAGATCGGCCTCACACTCCTCTGCCACATGTCCCTACGTTAACCCCTTCATTCCCCCCTGTCCTGAACCATCTCCTCCTAGATCCACTAGCTACGTTCCTAAAATCCCTTCTCTCCTGTCTCTCCCGCACCGCCAATCTCATCCTCTCTCCCGTACTCCTCTGTGCTTGTAATTTAGCAACGGAAGGTGTAATCGCTCCAAATGCCGCTTTTTGCACATTTGTGGTTTTCGCGGTGGAATCTAACTTTTGTTAACACTTGCCTCATCCGTTCCTAACAACGAAGACCCCATTTTGCTTTCCGAACCATGTTTGCACAAATTAGACCTATGGATCACATTCCTCAAACTACAATCTCAATGCTGATTCTCAAAAAAGGCCATTACATTTATATTTTCAAGCTCCAATGCGAAATTAAACCCCTGCAAACCCTGCTCGCCTACATTCATTACAGAGAGGCTAGCCCCACTTCGAATTCAATAAACCAGCTATCCTGCGGCTAGCCGGCATCCCCTTCGAAAACTTCTCATCGCATTCTTTCAGAATCGGAGCCGCAACCTCCGCAGCCGAAAAAGGCTTATCCCATTCCTGTCCACCTGTCAATCCACCCCAACTACTTCCTTCAACCCTTCCCTCCCAGCTCTTTACCTCCTCACCTCTCCTCTCCCTGGTTTTCAAGATCCCAGAGGTTTCCCTCCTCTTCCCCCGGCCCCTCCCAATAACCTTTCCCATGTAAAATCCGCCCGCCTCCCATTCAAACCAGTTTTCCACCTCAATCTTTCTTTCAATTCCCATACGTTGACCTCAGCTCCCCAGAACATCAGGACTCAGCCTTTTCATGCTTCAGACTCAGCCCTTTAGAGCACCAAACTCCGCCCTCAGAGCACTGGTCTTAGCCCCCTTTGAGCTTCAGTCTCAGCCCCATTTGAGCATCGGTCCCAGACCCATTTGAGTATTGGTCTCAGCTCCTTCGAGCATTGGTCTCAGCGCTCAGAACATCATTCTCTGCCCTCAGAGCATTGGTCTCAGCCCCCCTTGAGCTTAGGTCGCTGCCCTCTGAGTGCCGGTTTCATCCCCAGAGCATTGGTCCCAGTACCCTAGAGCATTGGCCTCAGCCCCTTCAAGCATTGGTTCCAGATAAGGTCCCAGAGTTCCGGTCCCCATTTCTCCCCACCTCCCCCCTCTCACCTCCCCTTCCAGGTCCAGCATACGTTCTCTCTCCTTGCACCTTTTGGGCTGCTCATCTGTTTGGCGGTTATTCATCCAGCTGCTTTTGTGGGGCTCTCAGGGTTAGGAATCAGTTGTCCGCCTCTTCCCTCTCCCGAGCCCTTAGGGCTATTTACCCTAGGGCTCGGCAGCCCTTCTAACCCGGAGTTCTCATCCATTAGCAGCACGCCAAACAAGCTTTGCTTAATTTATGCTGACAAGCTCGAACTTGTGAAACAATGTGTTGTGTTTGTATACTGAGTGTTTTTATGCATATATAAATACACACACATTTCAGGAAAAAAAAGGTTAGAATTTAGAAAGAATTTACAATAATAATGTTATGTAATATAATAATGTAAATTCATTTTAAAAACATATGTATGTATATATGTATGTTTGTGTATTTAAATATAGGTCAAAGACCAAAAAGGGTTTAACCAAAAAAATACTGCTTTAAATTGTCGTTGTTCTTGTTAATATGTACAATTCAGAATAAGCATATTGTTAGATTTTTTTTATATAAATATTGTTACACCGAATTACAAATTTTAAAATTATATTCACCAAAAAGTTATTTGAAACCTTAAAAGCAGACACTTCACTTACATTTAAAGTGCTATGGACATATTTTTATATGGACATGACCATAGTTTCTATGGACATAACATCAGTTTTGTGAATTTCTTTTGATGCAGACATCTTAACGTCTTTGACCCATACATAATAAACATACCCAAAGCACACACATCTATTATGTTACTTTTTTAATCGCAATTAATCATTTTACCTCACTCGTTAATAAACAAAATTGTTCCAGTTTCTAAAAGGTTCCTAAAATGTTTTTATTTCATATGATACTGTATTCCATTTAAGGATATGTAACATATGAACATATATCAAATTTGCATGTGGTAGCTATACGATCCAACCCAGTAATGGTGCATTCTTCTAATAAAGGAGATAATTTCTGTGCATGACACTTGGCCAGGGTTCATTTCTGACGTGTTGTATAACTTTGCAGCCTTCATCAGTTAACGGTGGCACTATCATCAGTGCATCTGTAACTGATTTCTTCTTAAACAAACACAGACTGTGGACTTATAAAGGAGATTATTCAAAAACATTAAAATGAATGTAAATGGACCAGAACCAAATCCTCGTCTGTTCAGATAACCAGCCAAGTGTGGGCGAAGCTCAGAAAAGAGATGCAAATCACAGCGTGACTTACCTGGCGCCACACAATTACCCATCATTCTCTGTGGCATTATTCAACAATAACACGCCGCAAACAAACATCTCTTTGTGAGGCTTCTCATCATATGAGCGCGAGGCCGGTGTGTCTGGCAGAGATACCAAACAATTACTGGAGCAGGAGGATTTACATTGTGCTGCTGAGCTCGGCAACATTGTCAGAACGCACTCGCTGGATTGCTCAGGTGTTGTCAGATAATTTATTTAACATGGAAATTATTCTGCTTTGAGGCAAATTTCAATTACTCCGCTCTACCGGGGGGCAAATGTAGGTTTGACTAAAATGAACATGATGCAAAGATTTAGCTCAGCTGCTGTGGCTTGATTAAAATACCACAAACAATCCGATGGGAAAAAGACGTTTAAAGAGCCGCTGCTGGTCTGAAACCGAGACAATTGAATTACTGTTGCCAAACCCTGAGCTAATTCTCCTGCTAAACACCCAGTTTGAGGCGTGGAGGAAATATACTACTATATGTTTATCAGTTTCACTGAAATTAATTTGATCAGATTTGGCCAGTGTTACTTTACGATCATTGACTGTTTACATGGACAACAGTAATCTAATTATAGGAAAGGAGTATTGTTAGTATGGTAATTTATTTGTCTCCTAACCCTGATTCTACTTGCAGAATCAGAAATATTTCCCCTTATTTAAAGCTTTTATGTAATCTTAGTTTTCTTTCAATATTTAAAATTACACCAACTTCAAATTTTAGTGTTTGAAATGTATCTTCCCAGTTACAGTGTCTTTGATCGTGTGGATAAATCATTTGAATTTTGTTTTCTTAATTTATTCATTATTTTTAGACTCCTATTTATGTATTTATTCATTATATGTTATTTTGGCCACCAAAAGGGAGGTAAAACCTACTGCAAACACACACAAATGATCAAGACTTGTATTAAAATGTCCTTTGCTGTGTGTTTCAGTCTTCAGTGTGTTCGTCTGAAGGCTAGACACGTGTAAAAACCTCTACTCCACTTAATGCAAGTGAAGCACGTCCCGGTCACATGACCGCTGTGATCTGCAGAAAGCTGTTTGCGCGTGATGCTTTATTGGAGTTTAATTCCTGTTCTAGCGTGTCCTTGAGCAGTCCTGTCTTTCCTTAACGCTCTCTTCCTATCTGTGCTTTAATGAAGTTTCTCTCCTCCGTGGGAGAGGTAATTAATGGAATGGAGCGGATGAAGAAGAGTCGTGCCGGAGTCTTAAATTACAATTTGCACTTCAAACCAGCTTCTCCCTTAACCCGCAGTATTTGCATATGACAAGACAAAAGGTGCATCAATGTCAGGCCGAAGACTCTGAAGACTTGTCTTTAAACAGCGAGTCTCTGGCTGCTTGCTGTGAGCCGCAGAGACCCGGATCTTCTGAAAGAAGACAGACGGATGACAGACAGCTCAGAAACACCACGCTCTGAAATCAGTTTATTGGGCGACAAAGAGCTGCTGCTTTTGCCTGTGGTCAAACTGAAGGTGTGATTTACATTAATGAAGACTTCAATTTATTCAACCTTTAAAACACATTCATATTTAAAAAAAAAAAAAATACACGATTATCTTCCCATGTCCAGGGATGGCCCGGAATCAACAGTATTTTACTATACTTCACATAACTTCTGGGGTTTCTTCTTAGCAGCAAATAAAGAAGTGTTTAGTAAAAGTCGGCCATGGATGGTATTTATTGATTACTTAAAACTTAATAAAAAGAAAAAATCCCATGCAGAAATGATTTTGTAACTGACAGCTTTCATGGTTGCCAAGTAACATCAGAAGCGCTATGAAATCGGTGGAGGAAGCGACGCGCCTCGCGTTTTCCACTCGTTTTTAGACGCTTTTATTTCACTTTAAAACTGGCAGATTTTGAAAGCTGAGACTTTGGAATATCTCCGGGTGCTCCCAATATAGGCAGACTTTATTCTCCTAATATTATGACTTTAGTCTCGTAGTTTTAGATTCATTTATTTTTTTAACAAATGTTATATATTAAGATGTATAAAGACGTTGCAACAGAATTATTCAATATACCATTTATATTTCTGCAAAATGTGTGTAAAATGGTCATAAATAGGTTTTCTCATGATATACAATATATCTATAAACTAAATCTAATTTGCATATTCATGTGTTTTTGGGGCCACATGTATTAAAAAATCGTAATAATGGGTTGCGAAATAATTTTCTGGGGCAAAATGGGTGGACTTATGATTTTCATAGTAATATATATTATTTTATAGAATTTTGAAATGGAATTTATTTCCCTATTCATTTGTTTTGTCTTCCAAATTGCATAATAAACATGCTTTTAGTCCTGTGACCTCATATGAGGACATGTATGAAATCAGCCTCCTGTTTCATAACAGAAAATCATATTTTGATCTGAACATTTGCTCTAAAATTTTCCTGAGATGTTGATTTATGACCAACAATTAAATAAATAGATTTAAATAATACTTACAAAATATTATCATATTTCCATAAGAGTGTCACAAAATTAATTTCACACATTTTTGAAGACCAAGTAGAGGGTGTGGTCCTGGTCAAGCATCACTTGGTATCTCTGAAAAGCCCTGAATGTGCTGAAACTGTGGCATTAAAACAATATCCGCAGAGCCTTAAGAGGTTAAAAGAGACCACACATTAAGACTTTGCTCCAAAGCATCAAGATTTACCACAGTTGGAAAGTTAAACGTGTCATTTTTAGTTTAATGCTCAAAAAGTGGTTAACAGGCAATAGATGGATTATATCTACAGCATAAACATCATTTCTGAGAGAAGACAATGAGAACGAGAGAAGCACCAGGAGCTTCAGAGAGTCAACAAATGCAGATCTTGATGATGCTGCTCATTCATCTAAATCATATATAGTATTTAGTTATGCTTAATCCACTCAGTGAATAAATCAAACAAAAGCCAGGACATTCACAAAAGGAAAAAGGCTATTTTGTCCTTAGAAGCTCCGACCAAAACAACACTGTTTACTCTGATAAAGTGTTTAAAGTGTAAACTTTCGTCCAGAGCTTGTTCCTGCATCAATCTAGATCATCAGTCCGAATGGCTAAACAGTTGTTGCAACTCATACATTATTCATGCTATCGTCGTCCTTGGAAGAAAGCATTAAAGGTTTGGATAGTTAGAAAATCATCCTGCTGTGCCATGAAATGATAAATATTTCACACTCGCAGCCTCTCATTGTAAAGCCGCAGTTCTCCTTCACTTTAAAGAGAAAAACAGCATTGATTTAAATGTTAGATGACCGCGAAGAGGTTTGAAATTCAGAAGTCATTAAAGATTGCAATCACAACACCGTAGTTACGAGCTGCACGCGTGATTTTTACACACACTCCCTTAAAAGAGAATTAATAAATAAATAAATGCAGCATGAACCGATGGAAGTCGCTGAAGTAATTAGACACTTGATTTAATGAGCTTCTGCAGTTATATTTCTGTTTATCCAGTAATTAAGTGTAACTATCTTATGTTATTATCTTCCCAATTTGTTTGCGCACGAAAATTGGGGACGATTCAGAACAATAGCATGTAATCATTTTTAATTAACTGAAAACAATTGCTGAGGTATTTCCTGTGCAGGTTGGAAGGTTAGCGATAGAAAACTGTTTTGAGTTTTAAAAAAAGGTCTGTCTTGTGGAAATAGGAGGAAGATATGTGAATGTTATCTCTGCGATGATAGCAGCAGAAACAGTTCACGGCTCAGTCCGTAATAAAGAGATTGCGCACGCGTCTCCCGAACTGCTCTTTTCTCGTCTTTTCAGTCAACAGCGGTTCACGCCATGCGCTTTAATTGACCTCTGTATATTGCATATTCATTCCAATGACATTTTAAGCTTGTTTAGCTTGAGAAAACATAAAGTGCTCATCGTGACCGGGTCTTTCGTTTACACTCAAAAGAGTACAGAGAAGACTTTCAGTCTATAGGCTGAGAGCAAGTAGCTACTTCTGCTGATTTTATGAGACATTTATGAGTCTGCAATATACTGCAACACAATAACAGTTCACCGGATATTGTCATACGAACAAGTAACTTGTCTGCCACTTTTGTTCTGACCAACTGAGAAAAAAGCAATACATAATCCAGAAATTGGTTTTGATTTAAACAACTCAAACTAAAACTATAAAAATATACATTTAATGTTAAAACTCAAAAACACAACCCTTCAATATGTACAGTATAAGATTAACAGATAGGGTTAGTGCAAAGATTTGTCTCCACAAAACTGACATTAAAATAAATAAATCCTTAAAATCAGCAGTACCATAATAATGAACTCAAGACGCGTTTAAGGACTAAAATAACTACAACAAAATAAAACGAAGCTCAATAGATACTTTATACGCATGTGCTAAAAACTATTAAAATAATAAATGTTAAATAATAAAATAATAAAAATGTTCAAATTAAAACTTGCTTTAAAAATATTGTAAAGTTTGAAGATATTTCATTTAATCTTTTTAGGAAAACTGAACTTGCACGTCTGCGGAAAAGACAACATTTGCCCTGTCCGGCACGAGAAATGCAAAGCAGAAGGCCTCTCAGGCAATAAAAGGCTATCTGGAAAACTGCCCCCAGGAACTGTAAACAGCCACCCACTTTACGACCCCAAACTTCACAGCACACACATTTACA
>JAUMHR010000075.1:244112-255764 GCA_032361145.1 Enteromius fasciolatus | reverse complement strand
ATAAACACATGAACTGTGACGCTCACATGCTGCAGAGAAGTGTCACAGTCTCTCAGTCTTGCTGACAGCGCCGTTGTGAATACTTTGGTCAAGGCAGCGCAGGAGCGGCAGCGCGATCGTTTCGGTTCAGCTGCTTCTGCTCGGCATACGCGCTGCTTACGCGTCAGTGTGAAACCGGCGTAAAGGTAAAAGATCGTTCTCATTGCAAAAACAAATATCATGGTATGTTTCAACTTGATTTAAACCACCATTATTTGGCTGTGTTAATAAACAAACATATTATGAAAATCTGTGTCCTGTTATTTATCTATTGGTATGCATTTCAGAAAAAAAAGGTTAGGATTCAGGTGTCGTTTCAAACAGTGATGAATCATGATTAATCCACTGACAATCCTGATTCATTTGATTAAAAATTGTAATCATTTGACAGCCCTAATAGAAATACATGCGCATGTATATTTTGAATTTAAATAAAAAATTGTAAATACATACATGTAAATAGATTTTAAATGTATACTGAATGTGTGTACTAGGAGTATGCATTCAAATATAGTATTAGCATTTACTCTGGATAAAATATGATAATTAGTCAAATATACCAATACAGATAAATCTTAATAAATATTATTATAATAAACTGAAAATGTATTCAAAGTCTTTGTCTTTTTTTTCAAAGACTGAATCCATTTTGAGTAACTAGAGAATGACTAAACATTCATAAAAGCCATTGTGATTTTTAAAGCCCACCTGTCGACAACTCCATTTTTAGTTTATTACATGAGAACTGCAATCTGGCGGATCTCCTGGTCTTCATTAAGGGACGTCCTGATTTCCCTTTTCTCATTGTGCTTAATTAGACTCCTTTAAAAGCCAACCTCATCCTCGTGTTAGCATTCAGCAGACGGCTAATTACAAACAGAAAAAAAAGCGGTGCGGAGTCAGGAGCTTTGCTGTAATGGACAGCTGGCAGCATCGGACACTTCAATCACAGAGATGTGCTTCTGATGACTGAGACGCTGCTCATGTCATCTCATCTGTGGCCTGCTGCCTGCACTACTTCATCTCACAGATCAGATAAGAACTGCATGATTACTGCAATAAAGCTTTAACTCAGATAAAGAACTGTCTGGGACAAGTCTTTATAAAAAATAAATATAGATTTTCATGTAAATGTGTCGCGTGACTGAGAATGCAAGCATGCAGGACTATCTAAGAAGGTAATATCAGTCAGTTAACTCTCTGGGCTCAACAAACACAAATTATTATTATTATTATTGATAAACTGTAAAGGAACTTAAATTACTCTTTAATTTCTGATTGCACTGATAAGAGCAAAGCATCAGTTGAATGTGTAAAGAGTCTACTTTTATTTGCTATGGTAAAATACAGAAAACAAGCGGTGCGCTGTCTGCCGTCGGTCTCTGTAGAAACACGTCACTAAAATAAACTGAAACTTGGTCATCAATAAGCCAATAACTATTTTCACGTTATGGCTGATGAAAAACAAAGCAACTGATGTTATATTACTGTGAAGCTTGTGCTTGATGTGAAATGCAATCCCTCGCACGTTAATTAAACGCCACTTTAATTTATATGCCACTTGACTGGATTATTGCACATGTATGGATGTGTGTGCCTCTGTATTCTCATTAAATCCTAAAGAGGTCACGCTTCATTTCCCCTGTTCTCAGTCATGTGACCTAATTGTAGTTTTAATTGATCTCTGTCTCGAGGGGAATTCAGAGACGTCGACAGCAATGACAGTGACCTCAAACGCTGTCAAGAGTCAAGCAACCTAATGATGAGTGGAACAGTGACCCACACATCCCAATACAGATGTCCATTAATAATTCATAGTTTGAGCTCAAGGTTTTGGCTGCTGTTTACCTGCCCGAATGCCACAAACCCCCCTCAACACATCAGAACTGAGTCAGTTTGAGACAAGTGAACCACTTTAGGCTTGTTTTTTGTTTTAATCAAGCAAGGTCTGTATGTCTTCTCAGAAAAAGTAGGTGACAAATTCTCTTTGTAAATTCAGATTTGGATGCACCGCACTGCTTCTGCAGCATCTGACAGCATTTGCTCCTTCTAAACATGCTGTTTTTAGGCTTTGACGAAGGATTTCGGTGTTTGTTTTTACCGCCAGTCTTGATAAAGACTTTGTTGCTGTTGATAGACGAGACAGCATTGAGATTCAGATTTCTTCAGGTCTAGTTCGTACCTTACAGTTTCAGCCTTGTTTGCACACTGTCAAAACGAGGATTAATGGAGCTAACCAGAAAACATTAACTTAGTTTTTAACTACCAATTGTCATGCTTCGTGTTACTAGCTGTTTCGGTGTAATTATTAGTGCTGTCAAACGATCGTGTGACATCACATTCAAAATAAACGTTTTGGTTTACATAATATACATCTGTGTACTGTATATATTTTGCAGCCAAAAGGTCAACATCCTTACACTTGGCCATGTGTCTTTGAATTAACATGCAAGTTAACTACTTCAGATTACCATGTTCATTTCAACCAGCCACTTTTCAATGAGCAATTTTATTTGCAATTATTTGTGAAATTTACCATCCATTTCTAAGTGAAATTTGTGTTTTTAACACATAACTGTCATGTGTTACACTTTAACCTTAGATGTGTTTGCCATATTCAAGTGGTTTTTCGCTTCGCTCTGTTCAGGGTTCAGATTTATAAATTATACATCAAGATGCGATCAAAGGCAATTAATAGGCAACTGGCTGCTTGACTCTGGCCATCCCTCCCTCTTAACCTCTCAAGCTCTGCGTTTCCTGAATAAATAATCGCAGCGCTCTGTATCGAGTCTCGGCGAAGCTCACGGACCAGCGTGGAAACTGAATTCTCACAGAGTAAAGCTTGACAAGCGTCGGAGGACACAGATAGTCATCGGCTGATGTTTGACAGCGCTGCCAGGATCCTCGCCATCCCATTAGCTCACATCAGTGTGCCGGGAAAGATAGGAGACTTACAATAGATGGAGGCAGGAGGGGAAAAACACACAAGGTATAATTCCAATGGAAGTTTTGTAATCAGACAGAGATCGAGTGCCGGGTCAGGCAGTGTATTCTGTACACAAGTCCAGACATCTCTTTGTCTTATCGCTCTAATACACCACGGCTTCTGCCGTTATCAGAAAAACAGTGGCAGTCTACAAAATAGGTGCTTTTGTTTGTCCTGACCTTATTCCCACCGATGAAGCTCCGCTAGGTAATCTTGCAGTGCCGTGAGCTCAGAGACAAGCAAGTGCGGATAAGATACAAAAACACTACCAATGCGGGTTTTGCAGGGCATGAGTGGATGGGACAAAAATAAAACAAATCAATTAGAGTGAAACATGAGATGAAATGTTTCCTTAAGTAACAAGAATCATTTCAAAGGCAGAAAGACTCCAGTCTTCCAGCGATTCTGTCATTTGTCAACTAAATGTCAATATAATATTTATGAGCTAAATGGCTTTAGATTACAAATGACAGAATTGCTTGGTAAAAAAGAGTTCCCATTTGATCCAGGCTGCATTTGCACCAAATGGACACTTTTCCACTCATGATTCCCAAAACAAGAAGCTTTTTGATTTAAAAAATACACATAAAAATAGCCAATAAATCATTTCTGGTTTGGTGAAGAAGTCCACAACTCTGTAGCGAACGATGAAGTGCAGACAGAAAAGCATTAGCTTTATGATTATGTTTATGCTGGACATCACATCCGGTCAATAAATCGATTTGAATAGGCAACATGGGGAAACGGATTGGCTATATGTGAGTCTGGAGCACAAACGCAGTAGCACAGATATATTTGTTATGGGTTAAAATTATTGCTTTTTCTTTTTTTGCCAAAAATCTAATTAAATGTTCTATAGTAAATAAATCAAAACATCATTTTTAATTAGTAATATGCATTGATGAGAGCTTCATTTGGATTACTTTAAAGGTGATTTTCTTAATATTTAGATTTTTTTGCCCCTTCAGATTTAATTTCCCAATAGTTGTATCTCTGCCATATATTGTCCCATCCTATATAAAAATACAAAGCCTCTTATGACTGGTCTTGTGGTCCCGGGTCACAGATCCCGCTCGGACACCACCCAGTCACTTTAAGGCATTACTGAATCAAGATGAGTTTAAAATGATCTGTCACGCTCTATTAAAGCGGCACTAGAAACCCTTAAACGCAGAAAAAACACTCGGCCTCATTTCACTAGTGGCACATAAAGGGTAATAAGCTGCTCTTCAGACTCTCGCTTGGTTCAAAAAAAGTCAGAGAAAGTTCACCCTTGATTCTCTGTCACCAGAGTGTCATTCGCTGCCAGATGTCGTCATGCATCTTTATTAAAGAAAGACGATAACCAAGTCTCTGTGCTCCCATGTCATGACAGGTATGTCAAACTCCCTGACACGGTTTTAAGAGGCTGGCCTATTTTCTGCCGCTCCAGCTCCTCAGTACATTTCATTTTCTTCGCGTTATTTCACCGAACTGAGAGACCCAAATAGAATAGCGAGCTTTCATCCCTGGCTCCGCTTTTCAATTATCCTCCCTCGAGCCAGCCGAAATGCTGCGGAGCTTATGTAATAACCAGACTGAAGGAAGGTAAAGGCAGAGGAGCAGAGAAGGGAACAATGGACAAAATACTGAGCACGAGCAGCACAGTGGGCTCCTCCAGCAAGAGTGTACTTGAGAGACCTCTCTATCTTTAACACACACTCCAGATGTGATGCTGTCCAGGGTTTGCAGCTCCAGTGTAATTGAGCTCACGGCCATCCAGAGCCGCTCAGAGTGGCAGAAATACACTGCTTTGTTAGATATGTATTACAGCACGGGATGTGGGAGGGGAAAAAACTACATATACATACAGCATATAAGAATTTGATGAGATAAGCAGGCATCGTCTGTCTTAAAAGAATATTCAGGCATTTAGATTTAGATGTCAAGTAAAAAAAAACAACCTTATACTATAAAAATAAAACCACCAAGTACATGAATTAATAAGTCATTGAATCATTTACTTAACAGATTCATTTGAAACAGACTTATTTAGAAACGAAGCAACTAACCGGCTTCATGAATGGCTTAATGAATCAATTAAAAACAACTAAAATACATATGACACAGACATAAATGTTACACTCTTACTTACCTCTAGTTTACATGACAACTTATCTGTTTAAACTCAATGCTGCAAAGAAAATTATTCAGACAACTTTACAGCTCAAGTAATATGCAAGTGTTAATAGAAATCATGCAAGAGCTTTTATACATTTCTAAGCATCATATAAAAAAGGGCCAAATTCACTTCCAATGTAAGTGCTGGCCAGTCACACTGATGTTTGGATTTATCTAAACACGTCAAACTGAATTTCCATGGTTATCAACATTAAACCGGTTACGTTCACCTAACCCTGATGTGTTCTTGCACTGAAAAACAGCAGATGAACAATCTGCGCAATCTGTGTTCAGGGTCTTTTAGGTGTGCTTTCAAACTGGACCTGGATGAGTGGAAGACTGCCGATGCAAATATAGGACAGCACTGTCTCTGGGGAGACAGAAGGGTTGGGCTAGAAACACAGAACAAAAGAAAGCACGAAATTCCAGCGGGCACACAGAGAATGAATTTAGTTATGAATAAATGACAGCAGACTGGACTGAAAAATGGATCGGGCGAGCTGGTCAGTGAGCAGGAGTTCTGGAACAAATCCGACATGACTTCACAGAGGAGTGCCTACGTCCCACTGAGTCCCAATTACTCACTATGAAACTGCAATCTTGCATTGGTATCTCAGAAATGGATTTCAGGCCTCCATACAACAGCCTCCTGAGCCTATGGAGATAATGTCCGATTTAAGAGAAGGCAGGAGCTCAACAGAAATAACGATACCAGGCTGCATACTAATAAAAAACTTGCTTGTGTCACATCCAACAAGCGAGGAGACTAAATAATGTTTGGCCAGCGGATCCCATTGGAGCGTTCGACATAACTTGAGTGATTCACCATATCTGACGACACATGATGTATTCCAATGTACACACTGTTAAAATTTCTATATTTTTGTCTGACCTTATATATATATATATATTCATTCTATTTTGTAAAATCATCTGTCATGAGTCAATTTTTTTTTTGCACTTTTCAACACATCAGCCTTGGGCAAGCCATAATAAAATAAGCAGGTCATTTGTCTAATATGGTTCATTGATCATTCATTATTTATTTATCCCACCATGATCAATACAGAGAGAGTACATGATCTTGCCCTTCTTTACTGGAGAAAACCAACAAGTCACATTTGTGTGGCTTCCTACAGTAACTGGACCTGCCACCAGGGGGCAAATTGTCCTATCTGGAGGTCACCAAAATTAAATATGGGTGGCTTAAGCGTTGTTAAGGATTTATACATTTATGCAAATGTTCCTTTTAGCATTCAAAAGCCATGTTTTTAAACTTGATAAATGGGCCTAGGACAGAGCTCTGAGGTACACCATAGAAAGGAAGGGGAGAGCCTTCTTCACATTCAGCTAAATTGGGTTAAAGTTTGCCAGCAACACTAAAAAAACTTGACCTGTTAATGGACAGAAGCCTAAGACAAAGAGACACAATGACAAGACATCATTTTGTACATGACACACCCAATGAGGTGGAAATAATAGGCCTTTACAATGCCAGAGGGAACGGTTTTCATCCACTAAGCATATTACTGTTGATTGCCAACAGCACTCTGCATAATTACTACCTTTCTAATAAATGAAAACGTCTCTTGCACAATCTCTTCTGGTCTATGATGACATTAACTGTGGTTTCCGAATATGCAAAGTAAGTTGTGGCCAGCCAAGAGAGCGATTAGTTCATGGGAAACGCTCAAAATGCACAAAAAGCTCATTTTTTAGATCACAATAATTGCTTACAACTTAATCAGTGTATACAGTATGTTTTATGAGAGTGAATTACAAGAACAAACAATCTTCAGTTTTGTCCTCTTGATAATAATAATAATAATATAAAAAATAAAAACATTTAAAATTTTAATTCAACAAAACAATACATGTGAATGCAAATATAACAATATTAAGACAGAACATTTTCAAACTGTTTTAGTACTTTTGTTATTAATTTTAACCAGGTAGAAAATTCTAAACAATTAAGATAAGGTATCTAGAATTATTTACTGCTTTATGAAGTTTCCACGATGACATTACAGCAACATGCTGTATTAATGATAAAGGCACATTCACATACTGTATTGTTCTCTCTGCAGTGACTGCATGCCATTGGCTCTACTGACTTACTGAAACTCTTTTTCAGGCAAATGCATAAAATAAAATACACAACATCATACCATCCTAGCCCAGTATCAACAAAATCCAACATCAGCAAGGTGCTTATGTCCTTCTCTCCCGAGGTGGCTTTGTTATTTTAATTATTTACATCGTCTCTTGGGAGCAGTGCTGACTCAGGATGAAGGATCATTGTAATTCTAATGGCTCTACCTTAAGCAAAACGCCAACACAGGGGAACGGCCCACCTGGGACAGTTCAAGACAGGCCTTTAGTGTTTCTATGCAGCCATTCGGTGGTTAGAGCTCCAATACGGCTGGTCCCTAGAGAGTTCTCTAAGCACCAGGACAGCAACTCTACAGATTTCCACTGGTGTCAGTCACAAAATGTAAAGAAAGCTGAAATTAAATGAAATGCATTAAATACAAAATAAATGCAATATTGTTATTTGCCAAAAATAAAGCAATAAATCACTTGTGCCTGAAAACACTCGCTGTAATCACTAAAGTAAAAGTCAAAATTGTAAACTATCCCAGTCACTGGGTCTGGGAAAGAATAAGTCCACATACGACATTATTGACTGGAGCACTTACAATTTTATAATGCGTAAACAACTGTCAATATCATCATGAGGCTTAAATCATATCGAGATATTGGAGGAAACAACTGATGAATGCATGATAGCAAACATTTCCATAAAAGCCCAAACAAATAACTAAGGTTTGTCATTGCGTTGTCTTTGTTTTGTCATTGGGTGTGTACAGATTAATTTGAAGCATGACAGTGATGAAGAGGCCGGCTCTGGAGGGAAGGGGCAATTACTTCATCCCGCCGCTCCCCTGCCTTTATGAGGCAAACCTGGCTCGGAGTCAGGCTCTTCCAGGACGGACGCAGTAATAGCATTTCCAAAAGCAAATAAAAAAGGAGGCTCATCCATCTACCCATTCCCTCTCTCTCTCTCCCTCTCTCTCTCATGTAATCGCATTAGACGAGGGGCTTTTACCACCACCTGCTCAATGCAATAAAGCAGACGTCAATGCTCTCTGCACTCCGTCTCCCTTACAGTCACTCTGCTCAAGTTCACATTGAACAGGCATGCAATGAACACAGACACACACACAACCCCTTACAGTACTGTAGCAGTGCCAGACTACAACTAACCACTGTACAACCAAACAAACTCAACTTTAACGCTATTCAAGAACAAGTGGTGTACCGCAAATCTCAAGCGGCTCTCCTGCGATACAGCTCCTACGCTCATGTTTGGACACATAAGCTGCTCTGATGTGGAGGGAAAAAAACATAACATAAATGGCTAATAAAAACATACGGAGTATTTGAGTTAGAGAAATTACATTCTGTCAAACATATTTTCTTGTTTTTATTCATTCAAAACTGTGGGACACATGCATGCTCTGATTATTTTATTATTAAAAAGCTATACTGTTTTAGTTCTTCAAATATATATCAAATAGCATTAAATGTTTGTAAAACATTGTCATATAAATGAACTACTACGCTGAACATCACAGAAATAAATGACACTTCAGCAGATATTCACATAGAAATCACTTATTTTAAAGTGTAATATTTTTTCCCATTTTTGCACTGTATTTTGGGTCATATAAATTCAGCCTTGCTGAATAAATTCATAAATTCGAATTATTCCAGACGTCTGGGTGGCAGTGCATGCTCTGAGCGCGGGTTTGAGCCAAGCGTGTGGGTGGAGGTGACGGATCAGAGACGGGTGTTCACACAAGGCCTCAATCTGTTCAGAGCGGAGCAGCTGTCCTCAGAACAGCCCGAGTCAGAGAGAGGCCATTGTAGGCCCCGACGTGAAACATCACCCTTCGCTTCAGAGACCCAGCAGAATCTTGTACTTCGGCCAAAAGTGCTTCTCTCATGGAGTTCGGTGGAAAATATATAGAGAACGACTTGGTGACCATATGCTAGTTCTGCGTGCGTCAACGCCCGAGGGCCGAGTACCCACAATGCACCACGACAGGAAGCTACAATCCCATAGTGACCCGTGTGCCGTCCCCTGGGAAGTGTTGTTGGAGTCCGTTTCCTGCCAAAGAAGCTGACCTCGACGACACGATCGCCATCATCGACTCAACATCAACACATCTCAGCACAAGAGCACTGCTAAATGAAATGAGTATGTTATTTAAATACTATTACAATACTTCACAATTTCATATTTAATCCATACTTGCCCTTTCATGTAACTGCATGAAACTTACTAGCAATTATTAAGTGAGAATTGTTTTCAAATTAAATCCTACAGCATTTTATGTATCGTTACACTTTGTTTTGATAGCTCACTTCAGGCATTCTGCGGACTCTAGATGGAAGTTTGCAGCAACATATTCACATTAATTCACAACTGCATGTCTGCTAGCTCTCAGAGCAGACTAGTTAGGGTAGGGTTAGGGTAAGTTCTCACAGTCAGTATGTAGTATGTGTATATTTATCACAGCATATGTCAGAAAGTTTGAAACGGTTTTAAGAAACGTAACTTTTAATTGCTTTGCTGAGATATTATGTAACAATGATGTGATATAATGACACTGATTTTAATGCTATTTTTGATTTATTTTTGATTAGGTTAATAAAATGTAGGAATATGGGGCAACACCTAAAGGGTTTGTTGTGGAGCGACAGGAACTAACACATGTTAAGAGTGTCTTATAGAACAAGCAGATTCTCAGCAGGAACAGGATCCTAGAGAGCAGGTTTATCCACACACGTCTCATCTGAATCATTTTTCTTAATCTGGAGATTGTCTCTCATTTCTTCTCTTCCAATATCCTTCAGCGCTGGTTCATCATGCTGTTATTAGTCATCTCGGTGATGAACGAGTCTGAGCGTTACTCCAGAGCCGATCAATCTTACTGTAAAATAATTACATTTCCCCTGCATGACTCTCAATTATGAACAAGAAGCCTCTGGTCTTCATCAAGGAGCCACTGAAGGTTTGAACGCTGGATATCTGGATAGCTCTTGAGTGAGCGCTCCTGAAACCTGTGTGTGACTCTCCAGCTGGAAACCGTCAGCCTGTCTCACACACACACACACACACACACACACACGCGTGTATGAGTGACAGACTCCAGGCTGCAGGAGTGACTCAGCTGAGCAGCTGAAATGGGAAATCTTAAACCACAGCAGGTTAATATTTACCCTGTAGAAGTGAAATACTAATACAGACAAAACTGTAGATCTGCATAAGAACAAAAATCATATGAATCTGTAATAAACATTGTGATTTAAAATGTATAAATGTATTATAGTTATTACAAATATTAAAATTACTAAAAAAACAAAGAGTTCCATTTACTTCACTGTAAAATAATCGTGAAAAAAAATGAAAAATGGGAAATATGTATATAATTATAATAATATAAAAGAAATTAAAATTACACTTTAATATCGCAACTGTATAATTATAACACAAATGTTTGGTTGTCTTATATATTTTAAATGTATTTCCATCTATTTGTCTGTCTATCGATCTACTCCATTATATTATTAGTTTGGTTAAATTGTTAGTACTGTCTCTTGAGTTGTCCTGTAGAGTATTAAAACCTATTATATATGAATGATAGATATATGAATTGAGTGCTGGACTGATGATCAGAGCTGTGTGAACAGGACTTCATTATTACTTTAATGGCCTTGAATGCTCTCTCAAAAGACGTTCTTTTCTTAGACAAAAAATTAATAAACTGCAAATGTTTTTCCTCTCCTCACATACAGTAACCTGAGAGCAGGAGATACGTACAAATAAAACCAGAGCCAGATCAACAGAGCTTCTGTTTGTACAGCAGCTATCAGCGAGCACTGACCAGACCAGAAGCAGCTCCATACTAACATCATACTCCACGTCTCTCACTACAGATTCACTAACAAAGCTCCAGATTCCATTCAGAAGCCTAATGGAGACATTTAATCCCGGCCCGGTGACCCTCCCCGACTCCAGACCAAACCCATCCCCTAAATTACATAAAGACGAAAATCAATACACTCAGTCAATTACACAGACGCAGCCAATCCAGAGACGAGCATCATACAGCACTCTCCCATTACATATATACAACACAATCACATTAATAACACCATCAATACTTAATCAAGGCCTGTCTCTCAGCTGCAGAACAAAAATACTGTGATTCAATACATTTACTTCATGATCAGAGATGATGACACCATGTATCAACACAACACACTACAAAACCCCAATGAAGCACAAAAATAATCAACCAGAAGGACAAAACAAAGCAAACACACACACACACTCCTGTAGTGTGTCCATGTGTTCTGGGGTCTCTCTCTTCATAGGTGTAATGGTGTTTCTACTG
>JAUMHR010000075.1:189518-201919 GCA_032361145.1 Enteromius fasciolatus | reverse complement strand
GTGATATTTCAGTTTTTCTTTTTTAATAAATCTGCAAAAATGTCAACAATTCTTTGTTTTTCTGTCAATATGGGGTGTTGTGTGTACATTAATGAGGAAATTATTGATTAATTAATGACAGAATTTTCATTTTAATTAACCCTTTAAAGAGATTTTATGTACACAGAAAACATGCACGTATCTCCTTTAATGTTTAAACTAACGTTTGTGAAAATAAAATGTCAAAATATGGGTGAAATAATGTCTCCATCAGATATATTTATGCAAAAGAAACTAAATTCTTATTTTAACCTGCACTTAAAATATACAAAAGTTTAGGTTATCATACTAAATTTTGCTATATTGTGAATAATTCAATCCTCTTATTGCCAAACGGGTAATTAATAAAGATTTCTAAATAATTCAAATGACAGTCATTTTTGTGGCCTGAACATTGCGCTCTAAATAGTCTTCTTTAAATAAATCTAATGATTTGTTCTAAAGAAGCCTGACAATATTTTCTATTATATCAATCTACACCGAATCAAAAGAAACATGTAGGATTATTTTAATGATGATCAAAATAACTACATAAAGATACATTCTAACACGAAAGAAAAAAAAAAAAAAGCTATAGGTTTCAATAGTGCCTGGAGATAAGGACACACACGTCTCATATGAAGTGCAGGATGACCTGTCCAGAAATGATGACCCAACACTGAATATGAATGAGATGTTGATATTACACAGACACAGCCTGACCGTCATCTCAGGATTACAGCTATGAATGACTCAAGGTCATGTAGATCTGACCTCCGGTCACACCAGCACACCTGACCTCAGAGCACTTCCTTCAGCTTTCTCACTGAATCCAGTCCATGCTTCATCAGACAGAAAACAAGTGCTTTCACTTCTGCAGCATCAGAGCAGAGCGTTTGAGTTCTGAGAGAAACTGCATTGAACAGTAAATAAAGTCTGTCTCAGAAAACCTCCTTAAAGCATCGTACTACTACTGAACAACAGGACCAGCAGCATGCAGAAATACAACCTCGAATAGAAATACTAGTTCAGATATTAAAAACAAGGGAACATCATGCGTGTCATTTTCCTGAGCTGATAGCGCCACCTGCTGGACACACACCTGATGCACATCACCGGCACAAGAGCTCATTTATTCCCACCAGTTATGAGGCAAAAACACAGTTTGCTCTTAAAAATGCACCAATAAATTATAATAAATAAATTTTAAGAAATACATTAAAAAAAGTTAAGTATCAAAATAGAGAAATAAGATCACGTGCCACAATTACTGAGCAAACCAGTCTCTAGTTATTACCATTAGCTATAAATGTTTAATTAAAAAACAACAAAAAAAACAATGGTAACACTTCAGAATAGGGGTCCAAAAGATGCATTAGTTAAGGATTAATTAATGGTTAATTTGTTCACAATGAAGCATTAGTTGAGCAAAAACACACTACTAATTCATGATTAAAATGTTAGGTTAATCATTAATTAGTAGTGCGTTTTTGCTCAACTGATGCTTAATAGTGAACAAATTAACCATTAATTAATGCATCTTTTGGACCCCTATTCTGAAGTGTTACCAAAACAATTGTTAAAATAATATGTTTAAATATATTTGATTGGGTTGCTAGGTTGTGATTAAACACTTGATGACACTCACGTTTTTCTTAAAATTCTTTATTCATAAACTTGATGCAAGTTTACAAATTGTACTGTACATGGTCAAAATTACACTTACAATGGGAAAAAAACAAAAAAGCAATAAAACCGAAGCATGTTGACAGTGCATAACTCATTGAAGCCTTCCACCCTCTCCACCGTCTGAACGAACGAATGAACGAAGAGAAGAGAGACAGATCTGGGGTCAGTCAGCACACACTCGGAGCCAGAAGAACATCGGTGGAGTCAAACTATGGCTTGATGTCAGAGCGGTGTCATTCAGCTGGAATTAAACAGTGAAGCGCAGATGATTCTGAAGAGAACAGCCGATCAATCTTTCTCGAATAAAACGGATTGAGTGGAGAACAGGAAGCATCTGACAGAGGAACACACTGCTTCTGAAGGAGATTAACACACAGGAAGAGCCGTTTTCATCTGTTCACCTCCGATCAAATACTGGACACGACGGCAAGAACACCAACTTCTGCTCAATTGCTTCCTCTTCCTCCTTTTTAAGGCATTATTGCTCTCAGAACATCTCTACAGACCCGGGCTCTTCCTGGACTCGATGGAGTGTGGGACAGTGACGTCTGAAAACAAGCACAACACAGGAGGAACGCTGCAGAAAACCAGGCTCTTAGCATCGTCTGAGATGATGAAGGAACTTCAGAGGGCCACACTTCCAGCCTTTGAGCTCGCAGAGAAAGAAAAGTGTGAGAAGGATTGGCTCCGGTTAAAAACGAGGGATGAGAGGAGAGAAGCAGTGACAGAGAGATGTCCATCTGAAGAGGCTCTGTCCAGGTCTGGACGCTGGGCTCTAGCCGTCCTCTTTAGGAGGTGTGTACCAGCCTGTGAAGCACACAGAACGTTAACACAGAACACACTCACTCGGGAAACTTCATCCACAGAAAGACCCACAACTTTCAGATTTCATAACTTCATTATACTCTATGATACCATGTTGTATTTGACCAGCGACGTCTTAAAATGTGTGTGTGTGTGTTAATGCATTCAAGAATTTTTTTTAATTTTTCAAGATTTAGTTTTTTGGCACCACAAAATGTATATTCTGTCATTTCCTCACCCCCCCGACTGACTCTGTACAACACAACAGCAGCTCTGCTGGTAATAAAGCAGCGAGGTTAAATTATCTGGCTTTATGTGTCATTATTACAAATAAAATGATGCTTTTTAATGCTACTATTCATCAGCAGGTGACATCTATGTTTATCATCATATTTTACATTTCTGATCATTTCATTGTTCATTTTTTTTAAATATACGTCTATAAAAACCCCAGCACCAGTGTACGGTGTATTCTGAGGCATTTCTATGAATCTTTACCGGGTCAGAACCGAACCAAACTCATTCTGAGGGTCAAGACCTCTAAATAATTCAACTACACTGCTCAGATGAATGACTCTCTTAAGAGGCTGAATCAGGAGATCTTAGGAAAACCTTTGGTTTCCAGAGACTGCCTGAACAGAAGAACGGTTTTCCTGATATTAAAATGCAGATGATGTGTTCCTCTTCCAGTGATGAATATGAATCTGACGTGTCTCACCATTCTTCTCGTGGATCTGCACCAGTGATTTATACGACTGCTGCGCTCTGGCAAGATTGTACTGATTCTGAAAACAGCACCGTTAAGACACGCGTGTTATAACAGCACTTACAGAAAAACTGGGCAATTCAAGTTTTATTGAAAATGCAATTAGCCACTTGCATCTCAAAAACAAAACTAAATCAACTCTGTCTTTTTACCTTATTGGCTCCAAACTGCACTCTGGCTTTTCCTTTGACTAAAGTGGCATTAATCTGCATGATGACAGACTCTATGGAATAGGCACTGCTCCAGCCCTGAGAAAACACACACACACACACACACACACTCCTGAGATGAGCCTCTGACACACGCCAACACACCAGCATGAAGACACTGAACACTTCGGATCTTCAAACCTTGCCTAACATTATAGCTGGACATTACGGACAAATGCAGAACCAATCTGAAGAGTCTGGAGTCACGGACTCAAACACACCTGTTTAGTGAGCAGCTCCATGCACAGGGCTCCTCCGCCGAGAACATACCTGAAATAACACAACAACACTTCACCTTTTCATCTCTGTGTCGTGTCTCAGACTCCATCAGTTCTTTAGGAGTGTGGCTACTGTACTGGATGTGTGACGGATATGTGTGTACAACATATTATATTTATTAACACAATACACCTAACATAAGTGATGAAGTCTTACCCTCCAGACAGGACAGGAGAAACGACACGAGCAAACGGAGGATCGAAAGGGAAGTTATCCTGTAGACAGACGAGAACGAGTCTTTATTATGAGAGCAGAGAACGACTCGTTCTCATTCTTCTGTAATGTCATGCAGGCTTCTGTGGTTATGTTTTACAAAATTAAACTAAAGATTTTTTAAGACTTAAGATAAAATTTGGATTGACTTTAAGAACCTTTTCAACCTTTGAGAATCTGAACAATAATAAAGTTTAATGGTTATCGGCCGTAAACTCAACAACGGTCTACATCTCTGCCACAAACCTCCCCGTGATTACACCGTACCATGAACTCCACCGTACACAGGAGCACATCAAATTAACTTCTTGGATAAAAAAAAACTAAACTAAACTAAAAAATGCACCTTTCTCAGATCAGTGTGTGAGTGTGTGTGCAAGTAGACGTGATGCGTGTGAATATTTTCTCCGGTCTGGTCTCACTCACTTTGTATGAGAAGCTCAGGAGGATGTAGTCCATCCCTTCCTTTTCTTTCAGCACTTGAAGGTCACTGTGTAAAGGACTGTCTGGATCCACGCTGAGCACAAGAGCAGCACAAAAACCCTCAGCTTTCTGCAAACTTTACCAACCCTAAACCCCAGAGGAAGTGTGCCCTTACGTTCTGAGCTTGACGTGCCACTCGTACAGGCTGTCGTTCACCAGCTCCACGGAGTAGATTCCTGGAGAAGAGAATGGATCAGAGCAAACCCCTTCAGAGTCGCACCGCTCACTCAGTCTGACACCTTACCGTTCTTATAACTCTGAGATCGGTAGATCTCCCTCAGCTCCTTCATGAGACGATCTGACGCTTGAACGGATCCAGACACTGCACCCTACAGGACCCGAGAGAACACACCCCGTCAGTTATAACACAGCTTACAAATGAACTCATCGAATAGAAAAGTTAGTCCTGAAATTCTGTCAAACTACCTTGAAATGTGCAGAGACACTGATCTTCTTCAAATCTCCTTTCATGTCTGATCGTCTACACGGTGAAATTTAATAAAAGATTCTGGACTGCCTTCTCAAAACCGCTTTATTAACCTCTCAGATTTATTATTATACCTTCTTTTTCACGTCTGCAACATTGTTTCAAATCTTAAAGATCCTCTGCATGATCTCAAAAACGATATGATGTCTTCTCCTCTTTATCTGAGCTATGCACATTATTTGTGGATGAATGCAGTAATGTTCGCTCAAAAACTGAGATCCATCATCTATCAACTGATGCTCGGTTCAAGTGTCATTTATGGGGTTTGTATTTTAAATCCAATTATTGTTTGTGAACAGCAAACAGTCGATCAGAAATCCTTAACATTGATCAACCTGAAGCCTTTTACGAAGAAGAACTGGAGTGAAAATACAACAAAATTTCATAAAATTACACTTGAAATATAGTTAATGTAATTGTTACTGATGTAAGAGAGCAAATATACAGGACAATCTTAATAGATGGATATAACCTTCTTGTACAAATTTGGGGAGAGGACAAATATTCAAAAGCTTTCTGAAAATACAACCCCCAGTTTCACAGACCAGGCTCAAGCTAGTCCCAGACTAGACACTGTGTCAGATGAAGATATCTTACTCTCACATATCTGAAAACATGTCCGTGTCATTGTTCTGTGTTAAGATGCTCACCTGTAAGATTTTCTTATGAGGCATTCTTGTAAAAATTGCTTAAATATCTTAATTAAACTACTGCTTAAGCTAAGCCCTGTTTGTGAAACCACTCTCAGTTCTGTGTGTGTGTGTGATTTTGTATAGAGGTTATGAAATCTTAGTAAACAATATAGTAAACAAATCAGTAAACAATAAGTCAATATTAAGAGACTTGCGTTTTAGACACAGTATTGTCTGCTCCAAACAGGAAATGAATGACACTGAATGAATCGATTAAATGATTCGGTTCAATCCCAGCGACTCGCTGACAGCTGCTGGCGGTTATCGTTTCATCTTTTCATTTTGCAAACGATTTTAAATATTAGTACTCAACATTTCACATTCAGACCATCCAAACATTACAGGTTACATCACTCTCAGCTCAATTAACATGTAAATACATATAAACGTCTCTTCTGACGCAACTTACATGCAAATAATAATGTTCTTGTTACTGACTTCCTTTGTTTAGCAACAGACTAAATTTATTATTATTGTAATTGACTCTAAAGATGATGGACATTTTTAGAGAAATGGCTTTATAAAAGATAAAGATGCCGATAAAAAGGTAAAAGTCAATGTAAACTTAGTATACGCACACACACACACGCGCACACACACACACACACAGAGAGCCTGTATTTGACCCCATCAGCCCCAAACACAAGGAAAGTCACCTTACCGAGTGAGCACTTACATTCAAGTGGTCCTGCCGCTGGTTCTTGCGGATCTTCTCCAGGATAGCCAGGTTCTCCTTCTCAATCCCATCATCCTCAGACTTCTTCCCATCCACCGGCTCCTCCTCTTTCATCTCGTAGTGCTCCAGATCAATGTCCTGCTGACACACACACAATATATATACACACACACACACGAGAGTGAGACACTCAGGACCTCACAGAAGACATGAATGAACCAATATGAACAGATATGAACCTCTCCCATCTCTTCTTCCTCTTCCTCCTCTGACGTGACCTCATCCGTCGTCCCAAGCTACGGGAGAAAACACAAGCAGACCCTGCTGAGACTTCTTCACCAGAACTAATAACTGCAGTGCATTTCACGCTCCGCTAGACTCCGCTCTACTTTAATAAACTCATTTAGGCTGATAATATTCATGTTTCTGTCACATTTACATTCTCTACTCCCGTCTTCTTCTGAATACTTCTGAGCGAGTTTTTAAAGATGACAAATGTTTGGTTTTATGTATCAGTATGTTACTCTACATATCAAATGTTAAGATGCGCTTATATTGGGAAATCAATATTAGCTTATTAAGTCTAAATTAAACGCATCTCTGTGAAACTTCACCCTTTAGGATGAAAAAACATGACAGAGACATACACAGACTCCAGTAAATAAAACCTCTCCTGTACTCTTCACAGGAAAGGCTCCATATTCAGTCACTGTGGAGTAATAGAAGTGAAAAATAAAAAATGTATACTACATTATCTTTACTGTCAACTTAAGCTTTTATAGCTTGTTTTACACTTCCTTTTTTAATGCTTTCACTGCAGTCATCTTTAAAAAGAGACCGGTCTTAGGTCAGCAGAGTTCATATTAATATGGTAATAGACAAGAGTTCTGTTTTCAGCTATATCCTGGAGGACACACACACTCAAACCAAAGCATTGTGTTATTTGAGTCTCAATAATACGGAAAGCATGATTTTTTCTGATGTCTATTAATGATGTTTTTAGGGTTGAGAAGCTGCTGGTGTACCTTTCTGTCCTGGTTGACCGGTCCGGCAGGCAGAGGCTGGTCCAGCATCTCTACGTCCGGGTGCTGGGGAAGATTATAGAGCCGGCACAGATCACAGATCAGCCTCTTCAGCTGCTGCAGGAGCTGAAACACACAGAAAATCTTTAAGAGAAGGAAGAGAGCAGCCCGATCAGCGGACTGATACTGCGCACATACCCTGACAGATTCCTCAAAGACGCATTATACTGATCTCAAGAACCAGAAACATTTACAGCGGCAAGTAGATTTCTCTCTCAAATAAATATTCAAACTTTCCGTTTATCTGTGAATCATAAAAATATCACAAAATATTGAGCTGCACAGCTGTGTTCAGCACTGATAATAATCAGACGTGTGTTAAATCAGTATATGATAATGATTTCTGAAGATCATGTGACTCTGAAGACTGAACATCACTTAAACACAGAAAACAGCTGTACTCATTTTTCCCAGATTACTGTATTTGTAAACTAATGAACGCAGAACTGGTGAACAGAAGGCATCAACTTACAGATGTTCTCACAAGACTGATGATGTAATCATAAATCCTCATGTTTTATACAATATATGTACATTTATAACACTTTGTATTCCATCACCTCTGCAACAAACATAGAAAAGTATTTGACAGCCTGCAGGGGTGTTTCTAATACAGCGTCTATGAGAGGGACAGTAGAGCTGACATCATTCTGTCCTCTTCACACACACACACACTCACTCATAGTGAATAAACAACAGAATTAACAACTGATCAACACAGAGTTTAGATGATTAGAGGAGGTCCAGCGTTCTGTTTTGATCAGGCCTGCGGTCGTCTAAAGAGTGCCGCGTGTCCCACTTAGTCTATTAAACACAACAAACAGAGCAGACAGGAGCTGAGCTTCAGTTTAAACACAGCCCAGCTCACAGAGACTCAGACACACAGCACTGAGGCTCACTCAGTAGTGCACACTCACATTACTCAGTGTAGCTAGCTGCTAATTACTCTTTAGAGAGTCATGATCACACCCGCTCCGCCTTCTGCTATCACTGAGATCTCACACACACATCTAATATAAAGCATAACACAGTTTTCTGACATATATAGATCAATAGCTATATAATTATAGATGAAAATAAACAGTGTTCACACATATATTATGTAAACGCTTTTTTTTGAGAATGAAATTAATGTTTTGACAGCACTAGTAAACATTGTTCGTTGACAACTAACCTTCACACATATCTTTTGGTTTCGGATCCCATGAAATACATCTTATTTATCCCGTTAATATTTCTCAGGTCACATGATTTTTTATGCAATTTTAGCCTCAAAATGGTGTCTAATGAAATAAATACAGCTTCACAATCTTTTACATTACACTCAAATTAAATGTTCAAATGCTCTTATATTTGTGTCAACTAAGAATTAAATCACATTTAAAAAAATAAATACATACCACGGTTGTATGATCTTCATTACAAATAGATGTATAATTTAGAGCAGTAGTAGTGTAGTATATCTCAATGTGATATCAGCATCAGGCTAATTTAGTGGCACAAATGACTTAAAAAAAAAAAATAGAGATAGCAACACAAACAAGCTTTTTGCATTAACTCATGATAAAACTAAAATTATCCTCAACTCTCCGAGTTCACTTCATTAAAGAGTTAAAACACTCAACATACGTCTGACGTGTTGATTTTAGTGTTGAATACTATAAACCTTGTTCGCTGTCGGAGTATCAGAGCGCGTCTATCTCTTCTAATTCTCTTTCCTCCCTTTATTACCTTATATCTGCTAGTGTGTTTCCAAGCCATATTTAATTACTTACATTTGTATGTGTATTTCTTATATTTTATTTATAATGATTACACACGTTTATATTTGTCATTATTTTCACACAGCAGATGTGATGCTGGTAAAGCGATGAGTGGGTGAAGGTGTTATTACCAGTGTGCTGCCCCTCCTGACCTCCTCCAGACGCTCCAGCACCTGAGTCAGGCTCGGGTCATCCGAGTCCACGAACCATATCGGCGGCGTCGACGGGTACGACTCCTGAAACAGCAGAGCCCATAGTGAAACTGTCTCCTCAAGACCTGCTTAATGCTTGGGATTTATTTACAAAACCAAAATTATCATTAAACTATTTCAGATTTAAGGACACGCTCCCGTTTCTTTTATAGTTTTCTATTACTGCAAATTGCACAGCAGTAATAATCACAGAACAGGTGTGTCCAGGTGTGAACATCCCCATCTCTAACCAGGTCAAAACACCCCTGCAACTAAAGAACTTACACATAACACCAGATTAATGCCTGCTCATATTAACAAGCGGATCACATTAGAGCTGCTTAAACGTCTCGTGTTCAGCACTACACCCTCAATATATTTATATATGAACTTAAGTTTAAAGAAAGGGTTTAATTGGCCTGTATGCACTGATCTTGTTTATAGCGGGCACTAACCCTGTCCCAATAGTTTAACACCTGTTCAATCATAATGTCCTCCACAGATAATAATAACATGTTGGCCTATTCTCCCTTAAAACACATTTGGAGAAACATATAATTCAGTAGCTCACCAACGGCTCCGAATGGGTGCCGTCAGAAAACAGTATTACACATTTTAGACAGAAACATTGATTAGAAGTTAAATCATCTCAATGCTGGATTAGTTTGATCTTCTGTCTTCTGCAGATGTTCTGGAGTGCTGTGGATTGTTCTGATCAGACTCTCATTCTGACGGCACCCATTCACTTCCATTACACAGACACTGACGCAGAGACACGTTTTTACAAATATTCTACAATCAAGGATGATCAGCTAATTTTAATTTCTGGGTTAACTTTCCCTTATATAGTATGTAATGTTAAATTTGTCAACTATTAGATAAAGTGATGCAAAATCCAAGCTTCCTACTCAGCTTAGCAGAATGTTTCATTACATATCAAATTATACTAGTCATAAATAACTTATAATAATAATAGCTATTATTATTATTAAAGATTTTTAATCATATAACAACATCTAACAGAGAAAATAATAATAATAATGCAACACAACTGACACTAAATATTTCCTCAGCCATATTTCTAATATTAGTTTACTGTATGAAATGAGTAAACATACATCTGCTCGTATAAATGTTAGGAAGAAGGTCCCTGGTAGGAGAACGATCCAGTGCGCTCTTAATAGTGTGCACACTATGTCTGCGTGTCAGCTGTAATCTGACGTCAGTGTCGCTCTCGCGCAGCAGAAAATGGCATCCGGAAATTAAGAAAACAAGCCGCCAGAACTGGGTCAGTAATGGACCCCGAGGTGCGCACTTCCCTGCTCTCACCCTCACAGACTGCCCCCGGCACTGACCTTCCCTCAGTAAACAACACTGAGGTGCTTCCTAACGAGACAGAGAGCGGTTTGATGACTAACACGAACACTCGAGTGTGCTGTCTACTGAGGGATTGGGACGCGGCCGGAGCTCAGCCCTGTGTTTTCAGCGGCTCTTACGGCGCCTTTTCTCCGTCTTACCGTGATGTTGCAGTGGATGATGAGCAGCTGGTCTCCGGTGACGTTAAACTGGCAGCTCAGCTCGTCCGGTTTCCAGTCCAGGACCCTGAAGCGCTCGTGGTTCGGATCAAAAATGGACTCCAGAAACTTCAGCTCGGCCTTCAGTCCCGAAACCGACATCTTCCTCTACTCATCTCCGGAGGGAGAGAAGAGAAAACGGAGAGAGAGAGAGATGGACAAAAGAAGAAGAGGTGCGCACTCGCGATGTTTTCCGCGTCTGTTGTTCTGGATGTCAGCGCTGAAACACCGCTCCTGATGCGGCGAGCTCGGCTCCCATCAGCTCCCCGGGTCCCTGCTGCACAGACGGGTCGCTTCACAGCGCAGATCCGGGGTTATTGTGTCAGAAATGTAGATGTGAGCGCAGGATGTGTGTGTACGGCTGAGCGGAAGCTGTTTGTCTCTGGGGTTTAAAGATGGAGGCGCGCGTGGAGGACCCGCTGTCCCAGCATGCACCGCGCCCGCGAGATCGCGTCACATCGCGAGGATGAAACTTTATTTACTATCGGCTTTAGGTTTATAAAGCTATTAACAAGCTTTCTCATTCAGTTCGTGACATTTAAGTCCATTTGGTGAGCTTTATTGCGTTAATTTTTATTTTGATAACAGTTTATCTAAACACAGGAGTTATGGGTACGCAACTAACAAATAAATTAATACATTTTAAACAAAGAATATATATATATATATATATATATATATATATATATATAGGCTTGCAGAGCGTTCCGGGAAGGTAAGTATTTGATTAAAATAAATTAATAAATAAAATTAAAAAAAAGGCACACTTATGGGGATGTTAGGAGAAAATATCCTTTATTCTCAAATATCCTCAACTCCCATGTTAAATAATTATAAAACACAGTGAGTTTTATAATAATAATAATAATAATCATTTGTTATAATAACAATAATAATAAAACCTAATAACTTACAGTATATGATAAATGTGTAACAGTCAAAGTTTCGTCAATAATATTTGGCACCATTGTTTAATTAACTACATATATTTTATGTAATAGTAGTAGTACTGTATGTAAGAATGAATCATCTAATTATGTAATTTTAGTAGTACTGTATTTTGATATTATTTCTATAGTTTAACATTAATGTGTAGGTGTGTATGACAAGATTGCTCCTGCGTTCTTCACACAGCCTTGCCAAAGCTGCTGCTAGTGTGTCTAGCTCAGCGTTTAGCAGTGCTTTACAACACAATATCATGCACACGAGTCTCTCATGACAACAAAAACTAGCTGATCTGAGCCTCTGTGTGTGTGTGTGTGTGTGTGTGAGCGGGTTTATGTGGTTTATGAGGACAAAAATGTGTATAATGACATGGGTATGGCAGGTATTACAATATGAAGGTGATTTATGAGGACATTTTCAGTGTCCCTGTAATTCAAAAGACTTAAAAAACATACTAAACAGTGTTTGAGAATGTAAAAGTGTGTGTGTTTCCTGTAAGGGGTAGGTTTAGGTGTAGGGTCAGTGTAGGA
>JAUMHR010000075.1:169251-183081 GCA_032361145.1 Enteromius fasciolatus | reverse complement strand
ACTGTGCTAAATAAAAACCTAGGATTGTTTTGGTTATTTTCTATGAGTTTGTGGATATGCTCGGCCCTAGCAGCTTTTGCAAATAACGTCACGGTATTGGACAAAAGTAAATAACGCTCACTTTGCATAATCTGAAAATGTTAATTATTTGACCAAAATAAGAGAGATGTACAAATGCATGCCATTTTTGTTTTACTGTAGTTGTAATGTTGTCAGTCTAGTCTGGTCTGGTCATGTCATTCTGTTTTGCCCTTTGTTTTGTTTACATTGTGTGTCCACATGTTTTGCCTTGGTTGAAGTCCTGCCCCTGTTATCAGTGTTTCATTTAGCCCGGCTGTGTGACCCAGGTGTTTTGTGTTTCCCTCCTTGTTTCAATGTGCATTTAACCCATGTCTTTTGAGTTTTCTCTTGTCGTTCGTTGAATGTTGAGTGTTGTAAGTCTGCCTGTCGTCTCGGTTCCTTTGCCTTGTTTCTCTGTGGACTTATCATTAAAGACTTTATGTTTCTTTGACCCACATCTCCCGTTCTGTCCTTGCTCACCGAGAGGCACGGCTAATCATGACAGAGCAAGTGACCAGATATATGGAGATGGCGTTTGCGGCAGGACTCGCCGAGCTGACCCTCCGAGTCCCGCCGTTCGAGGACTACGTAACAGAGTTTTGCCAATGCGTACCCGAGCAGCGCAACACACACATCTCCGCGGCCAGGAGCGCCTATCCACAGTCCCACGGATTCCGGTTTACGATTTCCAAGTCCGGTTCCAGATTGTTGGCTAGGGGAGACAATCCATATTCCTGTGGATTCCAGTCTGCAGTTTCCTAGTACGGGTCTAGATTTATGGGCCGATATGCTGGTCCTGGTCCCCGCAGTTTCCAGCAATGCCCGAGTCCGGTTCCAGAGTGTCGGCCAGGAGTGCCGATCCACAGTCCTGCGGATTCCAGTCCACGTTATCAGAGTCCAGATCCAGATTTATGGGCCGATATGCCATTCCTGATCCCCGCGGATTCCAGTCTGCAGTTATCGGGTCCCAGCCCGGAATCACTTTCAGGGGAACCGTTGTCAGGTCCAGTGTCCAAATCACGGCCAGCAGTGCCATTGTCGGGTCCTGGCCCCAGAAGGTCCAGATCCACCATGGCCGCACAAAGGTCAAGCTCTAACGCTGCGCTGACTGTCACAGCTCCCTCTGCTTCCTCTCTGGTGACTTCCTGTTTGGCGGCCATTTAAGCTGGGGCCTGCCAAACAGAAAGTCTTGAATTATTGTTTTGCTGTTGTGGACTTCTACGTGTTTTCCCTGATTATCCTAGTCTAGTCTAGTCAGGTCTAGTTGATGTGCATTGCTTTGCCCTATGTTCCATAGCCTTTCATTGTTTTTTTTTTATTTGTTACTTTGGATTTCCCTCTTGGATTTTTACCCTGGACTATTGCCTGTTGTTTTGCTGCCGGCCCTGACCATTGCATGTTACTGGATTACAATTTTGTCTCGTCCCCTTGGATATTCCTGTTTGCTTGTATTTGGACCTTGCCTGTTTTGACCACATTGTGTTTTTAATAAAAGCTTACAGTTGAATCTACTACGCTTGTCAGAGTCCTGCCTGTTACAGTTATTTAGTCGACATGTACAAGAAGTGCATTTGATTGAAAATAATAATTCAGTATTTGTGTAGGATAATGTGACCGGTGTTTTCCTGCATGATTTTGAGGTGTCTTCTGGCTGTCTGCAGGTGGACTCTGTGCAGATTCAGAGGAGCGTTTAATGAACTGGCTGCTGGGTAAAGATCGTTATAACAAGCTGATCCGGCCAGCAGTGAACCGGACCGAGAGAGTGACCGTTCTCCTGCAGGTTTCTCTGGCACAGCTCATCAGTGTGGTGAGTCCATTACTATTATGATTTTAGGTCTATACTTCTGAAGTTTTTTATTTGCATATTATATGTTTGTGTTCTGTGTATATTTATAATGTATACACACACAGTATATATTTTGGAAATATGTCTATATTTGAATTAATATAATTTATATCATATATAAATAATATTACATATGTCATGTAAACAAACACTTTTATTTTGTAATGCGATTAATCGCGATTATTCTTTTCACAACACTAATAAAAAAATATGCAATCCCTGCAAGTTTCCATTCTTGTGAGATTGTTTCAGAAGTCAGTATCAGCTGTGTTCATGCGTTATTATTTCTGTGCTTCCAGAATGAGAGAGAGCAGATCATGACCACGAATGTCTGGCTCACTCAGGTCAGTGTCAGAGACTCATCAGGTGTTAATTAGTACTTGATTAAAGCATCATTGGCTCTGCCGTCCTTGTGTTGATCTTGAATGTACCCGCCGTGTGTCCTGCCCAATAATCAGTGCACTCACGTCCATCCATCACGCTGTTAATTCAGTGTGTAATTGTGGCTGACTGACGGACAGAAATCTCATATATGGAATAACAAGACAATTGCAATATTATCTGCAGAACTGGAATGATTATCGTCTGTCGTGGGACCCAGCAGAGTACGAGGGAATCGACAAGCTCCGGATTCCCTCCAGACACATCTGGCTGCCTGATATAGTGCTGTACAACAAGTGAGTTTGTGATAAGAGAAGCCCGGATACTGCAGGAGATAATGACCAGAGACTGAAGCCTGTGAGGAACGAGCCACCAGTTTCCTCCAGCTGATAGTAACAGCGTTATTATCACAAGCCACCAAACAAATATAAATATAAACAAACTCACTCTTAAAATAAAACAACAAATCTTGTTGAGGTGCATAATTTAATTAACATTTTTATTCATGCTATTTCAGACATTACAGTTAATAATAAAAAAATATAATAAAAAAATAAAACCGATAAAACTAATACTGACATATAAAAAAACTAAAACTAGGGTTACTTCACCCTAAAATGAAAATTCTGTCACTAATTACTCTCCCTCATGTCGTTCCAAACCCATAAGACCTTCGTTCATGTTCAGAACACAAAGGAAGAAATTTTTGATGTTTTCAGAGAAATCCCTCCATAGACAGCAACACAACTGAAATTATCCCAGATCCAGAAACATGGTAAAACAGTCCATGTGACATCAATGGATCAACTTCCGTTTTGCAACTTTTTTTTGTGCAAAGGAAACAAAAATAACAATTTACTTACCCATTCTTTTCCTGTGAGTTATGTCTTCCACCATTTTTGAGAGTATCACAACGCATGTGTATGCTTTCCTCTAGGCGTAAACCAGAGTATGTGAGCGGAGCTCAGAGTGGAGCGGCATGATTTTGTCCGGAGCTCGGAGCGGATTTTTTGAAAGTCGGAGCGTCGCGATTTTCTCTTGCTCCGAGAGCGCACCACTACCGCTCCAGCCCATAATGCAACTGTGTTAGATTCATGTTGTGTAAAGCACAGTTAAGCACCACTGACAGAAAGATCGATTTTCTGAAATACTATCTTAAAGAAGGTATATAAAAAATACAAATGTATCTTAAATGACGGTTTAACTTATTTTAGTTTAGTTATTTTATTTTATTTAATGTAATGTTTTTCTTCTGGTTATTTATTTAATCTAGCCACATCCAGCATTTGTATTTCATTTTGTTCAAAAGTGAGCTAAACGATAGCCAATATACATTTGGCTCGGGCTCATATAGCTACCGCTCTACTAAAGCACAGTGATGTTTTTCTTCAGTATTGTGTATTTGTTGTTCACTGAATGCACAGAGGTTCGATATAAAAATAAAGAAATAATGAAAAATGACAGTGAAGCGTTAATTAGAGACATTTTTTCATGGAGCGAACATGGAGCGAGGATCATGATAAACCCGGAGCGGAGCTGGAGCGGAGTGATCATGAAATGCTCTGAGCGTGGAGTGGGAATTCTTGCCGCTCCACTCCGCTCACATACTCTGGCGTAAACTACCACCGATTACGTTAAATATGTTAATATTTGCGTATAACCTGATATTTCCTACTGTCATAAGGGCCTTTCGCAACCTACACAACTACTTACTTTTTGGAGTATTTACACGATTTCAGTTCCAGGAACTCTGTTTGGAGGAACAGAGGAACTTCAGAGTAGGGTCTAGAATCTAGAACATCGTAAATGTACGCTGATTGGCTAAACGCATACGAAAACCTGTAAATAGTGTAAACATTGTAAACTTATTTCTTTTATAAACTACACTTACCTGACTTGATCTATGGCATTTTCAGCTTCTCTCAGCCTCAATGACATGCAGCACTGCCAGCTGATGTTAGAGATTCCTCCTTTCCATTTCATTTGCTTTACATATACGTCGACCTTCCATGTCCATTATGAGACACCACAAAAACTCAGCTCCTATCACAGCCTCCTCCACCTCCTCAGGGCTCTTTGTTACACGCCGCGCTCACATCGCTGTTGACTATTCTAGTTTCCACCGTCAGCTTGAATGCAACCCATCAAATGGTACTGGAAAATATTTCACACAAAATCATCCAAGTTCTTTAGTACTGTACTAATAGTTCTGTAACTAAAGCAGTGCGAAAAGTCTTACATACAGCAAAAGACAGACATAAGGGACTTACAATAATTTTTAAGTGTTCTAATTATTTTGGCCACCTCTAAAATACCCTAGCAGTAGTGACCTATCCCACATCTTATTAACTCTCTTGTCTGCTCTGCAGCGCGGATGGGACATACGAAGTGACGGTCTTCACCAACGCCATCGTCCTGTTCAACGGCAGCATCGCCTGGCTCCCTCCGGCCATCTACAAGAGCGCCTGCAAGATCGAGGTCAAGCACTTCCCTTTCGACCAGCAGAACTGCACGCTCAAGTTCCGCTCCTGGACCTACGACCACACTGAGATCGACCTGCTGCTGAAGTCCGAGGCAGCCAGCATGGACGATTTCACCCCCAGCGGCGAGTGGGACATCCTGGCTCTGCCGGGCCGGAGGACGGTCAGCGCTCTGGATCCCACCTATGTGGATCTGACCTACGACTTCATCATCAAGCGCAAGCCGCTCTTCTACACCATCAACCTCATCATCCCCTGTGTGCTCATCACGTCTCTGGCCATCCTGGTCTTCTACCTGCCTTCGGACTGCGGGGAGAAGATGACGCTGTGCATCTCTGTTCTGCTGGCGCTGACCGTCTTCCTCCTGCTTATCTCCAAGATTGTGCCACCCACTTCGCTGGACGTGCCCTTGATCGGGAAGTACCTGATGTTCACCATGGTGCTGGTGACCTTCTCCATCATCACCAGCGTATGTGTGCTGAACGTGCACCATCGCTCCCCGAGCACTCACAGCATGCCGGATTGGGTCAAGCTGGTGTTCCTGGTCAGGCTCCCGGCACTGCTCTTCATGCAGAGACCTCAGGGAAACTCAGCCCGCCGCCGTCTGAAGCACCCCGGATCATCTCTGCTGGGCTTCTCTGATCCGCACAAGTCTGGCATGTCATCGTCGGCCTCTGCGCTTCTGGCCGCTTCCTCTGCGCTCTCGTCGCCCGGACACTATTACAGCAGAGGGCCTCAGGTTCAGAGAGGAGATCTGCGGCCTGCTGGGTTCCTGCCTGACGGACACAGCTCCGCACAGGACCTGAGAGGGAGCAGGCCAACTCCAGATTGGCCATCGGAGATCCAGGAGGCCGTGGACGGTGTTCGCTACGTAGCGGATCACATGATGGGAAACGACGACGATCAGAGCGTGAGTGACTTTATCTCCTCACATACGCTAGCGTTCTGAAAGAGTCTCTTCTGCTCACCAAGGCTGGTTTTATTTGGTCAAGAGTGTTCAAACTTTGAACAGATGTTTTCTATGTGAATATCTGTTAAACTGAATTTATTGCTGTGACCAAAGCTGCATCGTTACTGCAGTAGGGGTGTCCTCGAATAATAGTTTACATAATCTAATCAGAATTTTCGAATCTTGACGATAGTTGACTGATAGTTGTGGGGCAAAATATACGTTACCAAGAGTCAAATCAGACATTCGACAAAACATGTGGTTCAATATGTTTCTGAGCACATGCAGGATGTTAATTGTTTAATGATTTTTTGGGGTTGGGTTGGGGGGTGTTGACAGAACTCTCTTCTGCTCAAATAATCAAATAAATCTGTATTTACATTTAAAATGTGAATATCTATTAATCTATAATGTATTTCTGTGATGTTCAGCTGAATTTTCAGCATCATTACTCCAGTCTTCAGTATCACGTGATCTTCAGAAATCATAATAATATACGGATTTACTGCTCAACACACATTTCTGATTATTATCAGTGTTGTGCTGCATAATATTTTATCTAAATGGCCTTACATTTTATTTTTGTAGGATTCACAGATGAACAGAAAGTTCAAAAGAACAGCATTTATTTGAAATCGAAATATTTTCTAACATTAGAAATGTTTTCACTGTCACTTTTGATCACTTTTGTGCTGAGTCTTATTTGCCAAAACTTTTCCACAGAAATATTGGGCAGCAAAAGTCTTTTGAACATTGATAATAGTGTTTCAAAAACATTTTTAAAAAATCCTTAGTTATTCCTAATTTTTGAATATTAGTCTAAGCATATTTAATGCCAGTTTAGATCAGTTTAATGCATCGTTGTGGAATAAAAGCATTAACCACATTATTAGTTATTAAAAAAATCTAACTATTCATTACAGTAAAAGCACTCCAAACAGTTTAAACAGTATTAAATGTTGAGCTCATAATATAAGTCATTTGAAATCATCCTAAGAACTCTTTAGTGGGATTGATGACTTTTTATCGATTAACTTTTTATGACTTTTATGGTTTCACTTGTAAATCATAATTGAGGGCCATAATTGCCCTCCTATCGATCCTTAACATAAAGTATGTTTGAACTGTCCAATTTACCAGACAGTTCGTGAGTCTCATTGACTTTCAAAAAAAAACTGCTCACAAGAGGCCTTTGCCGGTGAATCAATACTAGTTTAATCAGATGTTTGTTTGATTTGCTGTAATTCTGTGTATTTACAGAAAACACCAGTCTAACATCTCACCCTGGCATTTCTAATAGGGTATCACCTAATGGGTTAAAAACAGATCGAATTGTACAAAAAAAGTTGAATGGCATTTAAGTTGAACAAAGAACATGTATTCTGCAGACACACAGTTATCAGACAGAGGTGGGATACAGCAGAGGTTCAGCTCATTGTAAGAGCATCGATCGAGTACTTAAATCACTCTGGAGGAGAGAGAAAGAGAAGAATAGCGAGCATCAGAAAGTGCAGAGGACAGCAGCACATTCTGCCTCCTCTCTTATTAGTGCACCAGCGGGTCAATAGGTTTATTAACGAGCCGATCTGTGTGCATCCGCAGGTGATCGAGGACTGGAAGTACGTGGCCATGGTGGTGGACCGTCTGTTTCTGTGGATCTTCGTGATTGTGTGTGTGGTGGGAACCCTGGGTCTGTTCCTCCAGCCGCTCTTCCAGAGCCAGACCAGCTCCGTCCAGCAGCCCAGCGCCGAGCCGGCCAGACGAGACGGCATGTGATCGCAACTCAGGCTTTATATACTGTATATATACAGCAGTGGCCAAAATCAGGTTAATGAATAAAGAAGTTAATTGATAAAAAAAAAAAAAAAGATAGAAAGAACTGACTTAATACTAGATTTATCTGGTGGAAATATCAGTGTTATTATCATTTTGGCTACCTCTGTATATCCATGTATATAACTCAAAGACATGAAACTCTGATAGAGACACAGTCGCTGTGCCATTATTGTATTATAATGTCACTGCACAGCATTTTCTTCACGTCAGCAATTCTTTGACCTGGAATATGATCACAACATCAATTCAAACCCAACACAACTCCTGATTGTTCACTCTCCCTGTTTGCCATTGGTCAGAAACAAGTTAACCCCGCCCACCAACTCTTATTATTGATTGAGCCACTTCACTTTTCAGGGAAATAAAGCTACAAATGGCTCAACGTTCTCTTCATGTTAAGCCTGGATAAGATTATTTAATCTTTTTAAAATAATAAAAAAGTGTACAATTTACTTTGTAGATTTGTGAATGTATCAGCTGTTTAATATTTTCACTTAGAAATCGCTAGTAAATTTGTAGTAGATATGTGTAACACTTGATTAAACAAGAATTTTTGAGGTCAAGAGGTTGAAATGGTATTTTCAGTCATCTGTTTTATATCGCAGTGGCAGAAATGTGTCTGTTCTTGTCTGAAAGCTTGATTTGGCTGATTTTGGAGATGAAGGATCACCTGCTCACCTTGTCTACTCAAGCTTTTATCAGCTGTCGTTTTATTTCTCATCTTCTGTGTTTCTCCTTGTGTTCACCTGAAAGCACATTCAGATCTGAGCTGAAGTGAGTCACTATATGCACAGAGCCATCTGCTGGCTGTGTCTGTATCTGTCACACACATTGGTCCATGATGCTGGATTAGTTTGGTGCTCATTTAGTGTGACTTCTAATCCACAATACAGTGTATCTCTTTCATTCACAGCACAGACTAGCCTACCATATCTCTTTATATAGTGTCCAGTGTTTTATTGTAAATTATTCACACATAACTACTAAGATTGAAACAAAGATAGATTTAGCAGTTGCAGGAACATGTATTCCCAGGGAATTAAGTTCTGACATTGTATAAAAGGGTATAAAAACCCTTCAGTCTCTCAACCAGTATTAAATGTGTACTTCATGGTGAAACCATAAAATCTTCTTCTTTATCATGTAACAAAAACATATAAATATGAGCCTGTATCATACGCATAGTGTTTTTAAGACACATGTCGAGTTTGTCATTGGAATGGGGGGGGGGGGGTCCATATTAATATGAGTTCACCCTAGTTTAACTTAACCACAAGTTAAACTAAATGTTTTTTTTTTTAAATTTTGAGCTCTTATGGAGAGCTTTGCTTTCTCTCACTTTTAATTCAGTTATACTTTATTAGCTGTACAACACAGTGTTGCCAAAGCATTACCGAATAAATAATAAAAAGAAACAATTAAACAACATATGATAAAAAAAAAAATAAATAATCAAATCCATCTACATAAACGGAAGACAAAGTGAGTCAGTTTAGGGTTAATCATGTTTGTGAACATAACTTCTAGTGCAGCTGTAAGTTCTCCAGGTATGAAGGGCATTTTCTCTGTATCACTACATTCAGGAAATGATCCGGGGAGAAATGTTTCCCTCGACTGTGATATTTAGGACAAAACAGTAGAAAGTGTCTACAGATCCTCTGTTCTTGCCCGGTCTCATGAAACTATATAAATAGTACGTAAAATAAAAAAATAAAAAACGAAAACTCGTGGTACTAATACGGAAAATGGGCTTTGGCATATAAATGACACGCGTGTTTGGCTTGTAAATAAAACGCAGTTTTGACGCACATATGACACGCATCTACCCCAAACCCCTAATCCTGCCCATGGCGTCAATACCACACGTTCGTGTTTTTATGTAGCTATTTCTACGCACTTTAAAGAGATCGGGGTGTCTCTTGCTGTCCCTGTGTGTGTGTGTGTTGCTCTCTCTAATTCTAAATCATGGTCAGTCTCTCTCTCTCTCTCTCTCTCTCTCTCTCTCGTCGTCTGGACTCTGTTGGATCACTCTTCTATTACTTCTCCGGATTGTACGATGAAAACCAGACTTCTCATCATTTTGCACACCTGCTACTTTCTGTTTTTTCTTCTGTCCGGTGAGTAAAGCAGGACTGACCCTCATGACTGTGGCTGTTTATTGAAATATTTTATGTTTGCGGTTTATGATGGACTCGATCGCTGATTTCTAGAGCAATGATAGATAATGTCAGAAATCAGTAAATGTTTTCAATAGTTCAAAAATTCGTTGGTCGAAGGGGAAAGTCCGTTTACAGCTGATACTGATCTTCTGTGACAACATGCCCCAATAGCGGCGCACACTGTCACAGATTATGGGGTAAATTGTCACAAAGAAACCGGACATTAAACAGCTCTTTATGAAAAACGTTTAGCGCGTGTAATAAATCTTTCCAGGATATCAAATATACTAAACCGGCACATTCGCAAATAATATGAATGTTTTTATCATTAATTCCTGGTTCAGTCTAATAGTGTCTCTCAAATCTGACATCCTAAATTGTTTTGTATTCATTTGTTATCAGGATTATGGTTAAAGGTTAATTTAGGATAATTGGGACATTTCCCCAGTAATCTCAATGGCAAAGTCGTCTGAATTGGATCTAAACTAAATAATAATATATTAATTCTGGTTACTAATGTTCGGACATTTGTATAAACACTATCTCGATCCATTGTCTGCTTGAAATAAATAACTGTTGTATTCTTAATTTGCTAAATTAATATATAACATATATAATATATAACAGCTTCAGCTCCTGTAAACGCTAGGATCAGATATAAAATAATACTATAGGCTAGTAATATACTAAATACTATAGTGTTTTTAAAGTACCTGAATTAGTTGTTGTGCTGATATAACAACTACTATAAACTAATGACTTTACTACAATGTCAGTACTACAATGTTATACTGCAATATACACTAGTTTACTGTTGTAAAAAGTAAAGTATACTACAGTATTCATGATCAATTCACGATAGTGTTATTGTTAATACAGTAACATACATATAATAGCTACACTTTAGTAGGCTATGTGTTCTTCTGAAGCAGTACAGATGATGTTTAAGATAACTCCAAAAGCGTCCCAATTTATCTGAACTCTCATTGAATCAAAACAAAACGATGAATCCGTGTGTATTCTTCATTTGCAATGAATATTACATCATAGATCATATATATTGAGGTGGAGGACAGGTTTAGGGGAGGGTTAAGGTGCACGTAAGGGATCAACAGTGTAACTGTACATGTAATTACAGAAATTAGTTACAGATGTAATTTGTAAAAATGTCATTACAATGTAAAAACATGTATAAATGCATTGCGTCAAATGACTGATAACAGTAGGAAGTGTGATCATCTTGAGCTCCTGTCTCTGCTCCACACTCAGGGGTTTGTGGCTCTGAGGCCGAGCACAGGCTCTTCTCCGTCATCTTCTCCAGTTATAACCAGTACATCAGACCGGTGGAGAACGTGTCTGACCCCGTCATCGTCCAGTTTGAAGTGTCCATGTCGCAGCTGGTCAAAGTGGTAAGTGTCTGTGAACAGATGCAGGTTTCTGAGGGATCTCTGAGTCTGTCTCTCTTCAGAGAGCGCTTCACTCGTGATCTCTGACCTCAGACACACATCCATCCGTCAGCGTGAACGAGCGCATGATCTGCTGAATTTTCAGGTTTCCTCTCATCTTTCCTCAGTCATGGAGAACGTCTCACTTCAGTGAAATGCAGTGTTTATCGAGCTGTCTTTCCTTCTTTATGTCATTCTTTCTCAATTTGTTTCTGATTGTTTCATTCAGCTTGAATGCTTTAAAGATTAGAGGGGTAATTTCATGCTTTTTTTGGGATGGAAGCGCCGCAGACAACAACAAAAATGATTTTGCTTTTATACTGCAGAGAAAATCTAAATATGAACTTCTGAAAAGCGCTCATTTATCTGCCAGCACCTTTTAAAATGTACAATATAAAATTTTGACAGACCGTTAAATCTTTTTAAGGCTTATTATATTTGGTCAGAAAGTGTTAGTCATTTTGTTGTGCCTTTGTAATTCTTATAAATGTATTAGTTTATGTTGCTTTTAAGTATGTCTATCTATATATATATATATAATTTTGTCACGATTGAGCATGTAGCGGTCTTGCTTCTCAGCTGGCAAGGAGGCGAGGAGACAGGAACTCTATGTACTTGAAACATTTAATAAAACAAAAACAAGATACAGGGAAGCTGACGACGAGCAGAGACACAAGCATACATAAATCCACATGACATTAACATCTGACTCTGAACAAGACACCGGGCATGGTTTAAATACACAGACTAATCAAGACATAATACAGGACACCTGGAGGACACAGCTGGGAGAGAATGAACACTAATGAGAGGGGCGGAGTTACAAACAAGGCAAAACACCAGTGACAGAAGGAAAACACACGGACAGACACATGACAAATTTATACTTAGATTAATTTAGCCTTAATTATTTTAGTACATTAGACTAACTGTTTAGATTATGGTTTAATTTGAATTTTAGTAGCCTCATGTTATTGTAGTTTCTAGTATTGAAATATATGGAAGGAACATTTTTTTCTATTATTTATTTTCTAGAAATATATTTCAAAATATCCTCTCTTTTTTGCCATTTTGGATTGCAATAGTCCAAGTTTTTGAAGAAGAGCTCCAGAAGCTCCTCAGGCGACGGGACTCAGGTGTTCCTCGCTCTTCATCCGAGAGACTCTGCTCATCTGTGAGACGCGGAGAGGACAGACGCCTGGAGAATGATTGCTCATGACAGCATGCTTCTTCTCTTAGCTCTGAAATATTAATCCAGAGTCGTGGTGTTTATTCCGCCGCTGGTGATATGTCTGTGACTCTCAGAGACTCTCTGTCCTCTTTCTTCCTCAGGACGAGGTGAACCAGATCATGGAGACCAATCTCTGGCTGCGACATGTAAGCTCCTGCATTATTCACACACATCTAAAGGTCACTGATTCATTTAGATAATTGGACACAATTGTGTTCACCGTCTCTCGCGGTCACTTTTTACACTGGCTGGAGCAGCAGGTGGAGCACAGAGAGCTACAGAGTCTGAAAACAACATGGTTAGATGATATGATTATATTCATTTAGCCATTTTGTGAAAAATAAAAGGGACTGTGATCTCAGTGTTCGTCTAATATTTATGTTTGATTACCTGAAGACTGGAAGTCAGCTTCAGATCTTATAATTTGTTACGAGAGTGATTATGTGAAGAGGAATCATTAAAAACTCTGTATGAGAAGGAACTCAGCAAAGAGAGCATAACTAGATGAAGCACTCTGCCCTCCGGAGGAATTAATCAAGCAGTTTATTAACATTTTAAATGGAAAATCAATAATCACTTTTAATTAAGCTAATCGAATTTAATACATAATTAATTCACCTGGGTGGTCACACAAACTGCCCTGGAAGCTGTGCATCTATCGATGTGTCACTTCTATGAAATGTCTATTCTATTCTGTTAAATGTATTAATTGTCTTGAGTTGGCTTTGGCTCCCTGAAATGTATTAAAGAGATCAAACGGGATCGATGTGTCCTCTTCTCTCGGTGAGGCCGTGCTGTTGTTTTGTCAGATTTAACCTGAGATGGTCTGAGGAATAACAAATGAGAGCATGGCTCAAAGCCACGTCACACTCCAGCATCTGATCCTGCTCGCTCCTTCAGTCTGTGTGTGTTTGCTGAGTAACACTGACTGGATACAAACATAACACACATGCTGCAAATAACTTTTATATTGGTGTAGAAACCATTTTTAGCAAAACACTTCATTTAAAGCCATTATATATAATACATTTCACTATTATTTCAATGCATCTGCATCGTTACATTAAAACACATGACAAACAACCAGTTTCAGCAAGAAATCTGACAATATTATAATGTATTTTAACTTGAACTTTTATTATTTTGTGAAATGCATGCTAAGGTTCGCTGTAAATAACTGTAAAAAAAGCCAAATTCCGTAACATATTGTCTTCCATTATCCAAAACAATGCATTATAGGCAATATTACAGCACAATATCTTTATAATGCATCAAACATAAAGGCTTTAAAGGAACACTCAACTTTTTTGGAAATAGGCTCATTTCCCAACATCCCTAGAGTAATACGGATGTGTTTTACCATTTATGAATCCATTCAGCCGATCGCCGGGTCTGGTGGTCCCAAAATTAGCATAGCTTAGCATAAATCATTGAATCCGATTA
>JAUMHR010000075.1:129064-139529 GCA_032361145.1 Enteromius fasciolatus | reverse complement strand
GAGAGAGAGAGAGAGAGAGACACTGCCCAAGCGCCCAGAGCCATGAGAGAATACAAAGTGGTCGTTTTGGGATCCGGTGGCGTGGGAAAATCGGCGCTGACCGTTCAGTTCGTCACCGGGTCCTTCATCGAGAAGTACGACCCGACGATAGAGGACTTCTACCGCAAGGAGATCGAGGTGGACTCGTCGCCGTCGGTGCTGGAGATCCTGGACACGGCGGGCACCGAGCAGTTCGCCTCCATGCGCGATCTCTACATCAAGAACGGCCAGGGCTTCATCCTCGTTTACAGTCTGGTCAACCAGCAGAGCTTCCAGGACATCAAGCCCATGCGCGACCAGATCATCCGCGTCAAGCGCTACGAGCGCGTGCCCATGATCCTGGTGGGCAACAAGGTGGATCTGGAGGGCGAGAGGGAGGTGTCTTCCGGGGAGGGCAAGGCGCTGGCGGACGAGTGGAACTGTCCCTTCATGGAAACTTCGGCCAAAAACAAAGGCTCAGTGGACGAGCTGTTCGCGGAGATCGTGCGACAGATGAACTACGCTTCAGCGCCGAACGGAGGCGACCAGTGCTGCGCGTCCTGCGCGATTCTCTAAAACCGAGCGCGACTTCTGGCTTCTCGCTCGCGTTTGTTGCCATGGTGAGTGAGCGAGCGAAGAAGGACGGAGAACGAGGACAAAACGCACGACAGACAGACAGACATCGCCTGAGGGGAGAGCTCGGACCAAGACTGAAGTTCTGTGACGTCGCGGCCGACTTACGACTGTCGCTCGTGCGGGTTTGTAACAAAGTGACAGAGCTTTCGGACTGGGGAGCCGCCACCTTAAAAGGCCAGCTAACCCCCGAACGAAAGCTCTGTTAGGCTGATGATACACCGGGTAACTTTTTTGAGCAGTGACATTATTACTTAGGTTGAGCTATATGGTAAAAAATGTATTTTGAACTAATCAAATTTAAAATGTAACTACAACATGATTCAAGTAACGCTTATCCTTCTAGTTAAAGAATATTGTACTCCAACACACGAAGTTGTCAACGTGATGTAAATGTTAAAAAATCACTTGTTAAATATCTTTGCAGAAATGAATATATGTTCATAAATAAGCGCGTCACATGCGAGCGGTTGAACCGTTATCTTCTCTTTACTGTTATCTTTGGTATATTGTCGAAGTGTTTAATTCTAACGTTTGGTAATATGACTATTCACAATTAGCGATTTCTAAAGTAATTGGCAAAAAGTGCCTGAGCAGCATTGCCTATTAAAGGTCCCCTGGTAAGACTGCTCAAAAGGTCGTCCCTTGTATCATCAGCCATTTATTTGTTCCACACCTGTACGAGTGTCTTCTGTCGAACACAAATGTTTTTTGAAGAATGTGGCTAACTAAACAATTGCTACTCCCCATTGACTCCCACAGTATGAAGAAAAGAGTACTATGGAAGTCCATCGGGATCCTCTTTTGTTTTCAAATTGAACGACGACAGAACTTTGGTATATTTGGTATTATTCCTATAAGTGTCCTACCATGTCTTGCACACAACAAAAGAATATTGAAACCAGTGTTTACATGACAGAATACTTGAATGTTCTGGGATTATAAAAAAAAAAAAAAAACTATATATATATAGACAAACCGACACGTTTAAATCATAGGCACTTGAGGGGTTTTGTTTTCTGGTGCCAGGCTGTGTGGTGTGGTGTTTTGCAACGCAGACGAGCGCTAGTAATTAGTTTTTGTTTTGTTTGTATTTTATTTTGGAGGTGTGTCGCAGGATTTCTGTACTGTTGAGCTCCTCAGGAGGAGGACCTGGGATAACGGATCACTCTTCAGGAATTGCAGCACACCATTGATGTCAACACAAGTGTCTTGCACTCGCAACTGGAACTTAAACCCCCAAAAACCGTGAGAAACCCAGCCGCGCCGGAGGAGTTTAAAACGGTTACGTTTCGCTCGTGGACTTGGAAACCCTTGTTGTGAATCGTTTTGCTTTCGTTCGCCGGATTGAAACCTCTTTCCCCAGTTCTTCTTGAGGACTTTACTGTTTTGACGCGATGACGCCGGAGCTTGCGCGTCGAGTGCCTTCCAAAAAGCTGTTCGAGTTTAGTGCCAACCTGCAAGGAGTCTCGTTTCAGTACTTCACTGTCACGCTTGCTGACGGTTCGGGGGTTAACGACGTTTCAAAGGCCTACGACAGTTCTCTTTGTTTTGTTATGAGTGATTTGTTTTTCTCCAATACACAGGTACTGAAGCCCCCAGACTCAAACCACAAACCACTGTCTGTTTGAAATCAGATCTTTTTGTTATTTTCTTTTTAACAAATGTGATGTACCATTGAATTCTAATCCGATTGTACGTTTAATTTCAGACTGGCTTTTTAACAGCGGTCTGATTGTTTTAACGAGACTTTTAATACATGCATTTTTAAAAAAAGCTTCATGCGCAGTGTTTGTTTGCCCTCTTTTCATTCGAGAAGCATGGGATTGATCCCAAAGCAGCCCTGTTTTATGTTTTGTAATAATTTGCAAAGTTATTCTGATTGGCAGGAGACGGGCCCCTGGAGTTACAGTAAGGGCCCGTGTTGTATAAATACTAAACTGGAGGTGACTTGAAGACACATGCAACAGCTTCTTGTGAAACAGATGTTTGCTCAAGGTTTAGAAATAGCACATGCTGTTTGGGTTGCGTTTAAAACCAGGCGTTGTCCCCTGCGTGTAATTACACACGCGTGAAGTGTACTTCCCAAATGGCTTAATGCACGCTTTTGAGGGAAACACTGTGGGGTTTTTTTCCCCGTTCAAACCGCAGGGATTGTAGATCGTTGTCTTGCCGGGTGGAGCTGGATATTTTTAGATGCATCTGACTTTGAAAAGTGCTTGATTTGTGATGCTTTAGCACTTTCTGTCGGTCGGTGTGCTCGGCCTGTGCTGGATTCACCTCACTAAAATCAGAGTTTACGCAGAAATCAGAGTTTGCTCTCCCTCGTGTCGTTTCAAACCCGTCTGACAAAAAAATTGTCTTGATGTGTGCCGGAGAAAAGTCGCACAGGTTTGGAAAGAGATGAGCTTGAGTGTAATTGACAGAACAGTCCCTTTTAAATGAACTGTCCCTTTAATCAGCTTGAGAACTCAGCCTGCCGTCAACATTTAAAGGGCTAAAAGGAATAAGGTCATCCTTTACTCTCCTTCAAGTTGTTTCAAACCTTTCTCGATCACATGTTAATGTATAAAAATCTTGTATGATATAATAGATAATATTGTATTTGTTATACCTTTTGATAGTTTTCGACATAAAAATAGCTGTGAAATTACATGACATGGCATTAAATAAAATAAAATACTACTAGTAGTGTTGATTACAAAATATATTTTGATTAACATGGCTGAGCAAAGCGTTGGTGGCAGCCATTGACTTACAGTGTTCCATGGAAGTCAGTGGGTACCGTCAGCTGTTTGCTCAGCGTTGTTAATCAAAACATCATCTTTTGTGTTCAACAGAATAGAGAAACTCATGTCGGGATGGAAAATGATGTTTTTTAAACAAACTGTCCCTTTAATTTCCATTGAATGTTTATATTTTAGCACGCTGTCATGTTTAAAGTTCCCTTCAAAGGTGAAGTGCATTATTTTCTCCTTTTTCTTTCTCTTGGCATCTCTCGATAGTGAGTTTCACTTCCTCAACAGTTGGCCAGCATGTGATGCAGTGTTTTGTTTTGAACAGGAAGTTCTGGTCAGCTGATCTGTGGTGACTCGGCAGTCACATGTCTGCTGGGGTCACGTGATCTCGTCGGCGTGAAGCCTGCGTGTTTTAGGCGATGAAGATCAGCGTATGATCCTGATTAGACTGCACCGGCTTCTATTGATTCTCCATCACGCTGTGATTGGACTCTGATGGAGCCGCAGTGTTTGGTGTCAGATGTTCAGAGCGTTGTAGGAAGTGTTTGAGTGTGTGTGGGTGGTGTTTCTTCACATCTCTCTCCTGCAGCATTCTTCTCATCTAGCTATGATTTTCAGGCTCTCTTGTACCCCTTCGCCACCTTAAAGGGATAGTACACCCAAAAATACAAACCCTGTCCTCATGTTGTTCCAAACCTGTACGAGTTTCTTTGTTCTGTTGATTTCAGAGAACGTCAGAAACATTTCCATGGAATGGGGGAAATGCTACAGAGATCAGTGAGGACCAGAAACTGCTGAGGACAGAATTTTGGGTGAACTATCACTTTAAGTACTTGTGTTATTGGTGTCATGGCTCCAGACTAACTCATCAGGGTTTGGTAGTGATTGAATGCTGTCTTTCATGCACTGAGATGCTTTTATAGTTTTTACTATAATATTATAGCATTTTCCATTTTTATTAGTTAGGGTTTTAGTACTGTTCTGTTCTCTTTTTTTCCTATTTTAGTTTTAGTTTTTAGTTTATTTATTTATTTATTTTTTTGTAAAATGCAAATAGATTTTTAATGAGACCAGATTTAGATAAAGGTTCTATTTTTCTTCTTTTTAGCCGAAGATCAATTTTAAAATCTTTTTGTAAGTTGCGTTTGTTTATTATATATAGTGTTTTCTATGTTTGACCTGTTTTCTTGGAGGTCTGGCATGACACTGATCAACACACCAGCGGTCAGTCATGGGGTCTGGTGACGTATGGTAATGAACTCACATGACACGTTTGCGTTGGTAATCAAAGCCGTGTTTGTGTGTGAGTGCACACTGTTCAGTTTCAGTCGCTGATGCTAAGGTGTGGTTCGTGGAGTCTGGGAAAACCCTCAGATTCCAGTCATTGTTGTCATTCCTGCGCCGGGCTTGTCCGAGCAGAGACCGAGACGCAGAGCTAGGCCTTCTTCTGCTGCAGGCTTTGACATGATTATCTCATTCATTCTGAGACTAGAGAGAACAGAGAAGAGGTGAGCTACAGACAGACTGCGGGTCTGTGGAGGAGAGTTTTACTTTCTGTCGTTTATGCGCGCACACACACACACACAGAGAAAGTTTCCATCTCAGCTGCTGCTGTGGGTTGTAAGCTGCTTTCACACCATGGAGTTTTGTTATCATTTTAAAAATATATAAGATATTTATATTTGTGCCACACTGTGAACACACACACACACACACACACACACACATTAGTGCTGTCAAGCAATTTATCACATCCTAAATGCAAGTTGATTTTAAAGTTTACTGTGTATGTTTATTATGTATTTATGAATACACACATACATGTATATTTTAGAAAAATGTTCAAAATCTTCAAACAAAAGTATAAAGGTTTAAAATATGTCCTGTATGTGTGTGTGTGTGTGTGTGTATACACATAATACAAATACACAAAACATGCAAACAAAAACTTATTTTGTATGCATTTCGACAGCACTAATATTTATATAATACATATGTATCTGTTGATGTGTATTTAAATACTATTTTTTTATAGATGTTCCTATTTTGTTTGATAAAATGCAGTTTTTTTAATACAAAATTTTATTTTTTTATCAAAGCAAGAATTAAGTTTAATAAATATTGAACTTAACATGTCTTTAATTTATAGATGACTAATCTGAACAAATTCAAATTTACAGATCATTTTCTATATAACTTATATTTGTAATATGTTTTTTCTCTGTTATTGGAGTAAAAAGATAATCTCTTGAGATATTTTCAGTGATCTCAGATTTTTAGACATCGCTGTTATGTGTGATTATTATGTGAACACATCCAAATATTCATTCTCAGTCCTGCTGTTGTGTCTTTAAGATATCCAGCCCTCGCGTTGTGGACTATAGCACGTTAACCCAATTGTGTAAAGATTGCATTGCTGACATTTTATGTAGTCTGTCATTGTTTCTCCAGAACAGAGCCTGTGCATCAGGAACTTCAGGTATGGGGTGACAGGAAGTGAAGTGAGGTCTGAGGTCATGTGACCGTCAAGTGTTCTCTAATTTGATGCTGTGTTTGGCTGCAGGTTAATGTCTGGTTCTCTCCTCTCAGTTTAACACATTCATGACCCTGGAGCACAAAAACATCATACGGGCGTTTTTTAAATTGAGCTATATGCATCATCTGAGAGCTGAGTAAGCTGATGTATGGTTTGTTATGATAGCTGAGATACAACTATTTGAAAATCTGGAATCTAAGGGTGCGATATTGAGAAAACCACCCTTGTCCAAATGAAGTTCCTAAGCAAAGTTTTGATATATTTATGGTAGTATATTTAAAAAGATCTCCTCATGGAACATGATCTTTACTTAATATCCTAATGATTTTTAGCATGAAAAAGAAATGTATAGTGATGATCTGTATGTCTGTGAAGACACCTGTGCTGCTGCTGTGCTCCAGGGACGCTTCATTTGAGCTTGTGGAAAGTCCACAGATTCCATCAGCGTCACCGTCATATTCGTCAGCGCTGGTGTTATGATTGACAGCTGCTTGTCTGTTATTGTTGAGCAGGTTTGGGTGAAGGAGGAAGTGTTCAGGAAAGTAGGTGACAGATAACCGAGCCATGCGTGTCTCTTTCTTCAGACGCTCTGCTTCGGTGAAACGCTGTGTGTTTACGCAACACGTCTTTCATAAAGCGCCTGTCAAAAGTTCACGTCCAGATCCTCCCGGGAGAGTCTGTCAGAGTAGATGTGAAGAGTCTTACAGGATCTTATGATGTGGCTTGTTTCTGACGGGTTATTGTTATATGAGTTATAGTGTTGTTGCACTTACACCTGTGCTCTCTGAAAACACCAAAACATTAGTATTTTTATGCTAATAACTGTTGCACATTACAGAATTAGTCGACGCTTGAATCCTGATACTTACGGAAGCCTGTTTCTGCCACCGAACTACAAAAACAAATCTCAATTCTCAGACTTTTGACTCTTTTCTTATGATTGCAAGTTTTCATCTCGCAGTTCTGACGTGTTCCTCAGTGTTGTGAGATATGAGATTGCAGGAGGTAAAGTTGCAGTTGTGTTAAAATGATTATTTTGTGGATGTTTCAGTGATCATTCTGTCATTATTTCCTCTCTCTCGTGTTGTTCTAAACTTGACTGACTTCAAAATCTTGGTAACGCATGACCATGCCAAACCTCACGATAACAGACTGGGAAATACACATTGTGTCCGTTTATCAAAGAAAGAGTCTGATATCTGAGGATGTTAATACAATCAAAAAATCCACCTCGTTCTTTTTGTTATATGCATTTTATTATGAAAGTGCTAGTTTGATCCTAAACAAAACCTAGATATCCCTCAGATAAACGGCTGTCAGTCCACGTATGCTTCGTAACGTCATCCACATACAGAACTGAACCAGAAGCAGCTCGACCTGTTCTACAGAATACAGAAGTATTGCTCATGATCTGATCTGATTCCAGTAAACGAACAACTGACAGAATGACTTCAAATCAAGTTCTATCATCATTTGATTATTTTTAAGTATGTTTTGGGGCCTCAAACAGAAATCGGTGACACCTGGTCATGTAAACTGATTAAACACTACACCTACAGATCTTCTATTCAGAAGAATTGAAGTAAATGTTACTGCTGCAATCTACTTACTATTGAACCTAACATTTTATATTATATCATCATATTACATTTTTCTCATATAGAATTAATTAAAATACACACATAGAAAATATTATCTTTATCTTGGCCAGTAAAAACTGAGTCATTTTAACTTGGCAATACTTTTATTTGACTTAATGTAGCAGCTAATTAAACCATACGATATCATTTACACACCGTATAATTATAATGCAGCACTCATCTGAATACAGAGAGACATCAAAACTCGCAGCGCACACGATGACAGTGACATTCTGTGGTTCATTTCTGAGTATGAATGTGTCATTTTGAGCAGAAAAACGAAACTTACTAAACCTGAGAACAAACGCAGTGGTACAGCAACACACAAAAGAAAAAATCGACTTTATTAGTTACGCCCCAATACTAAAGAAATGAAGCAGTTCTCACGTGCATATGATATGACATTTGTTGCCAGGAGAATAAATGTTGAAATAAAATGCTGTTTCATGTGTTTTTAGTAAAGGCAAAGACCTTTTAAAGTTTGATGTTCAGATATATCTGACATTTAAAAGAGTTTATGTTGATGCTTGAGGTTACCGTCATGGCGAACTGTAGACCTTGTTGTTAAGCTATGGCTACCCGAGCTTTGCTAATGATAGTGATGAGGCCATTTTTACTTGATCACTATATGTGTGCTGTAGATGTACAGAATATGTTTAGCATGCGATCAAGGGTTATGATGTGTTATGTTCCCATAAGATTAAACAAACAAACCAGTCTGTACAGCAACAGCAAATGAAATTGGTTTGATCTTATTAAATTAGCATGTACAGAATAATAGCGTGTTAGCAGTGCAATTAACTTTAAGTTCAAATAAATCCGGTCAAATGAATGGAAATAGGCGTCATCATTTTATTAAGTTGGATCAACAAGCAATTTTTTCGAGTACATGCATATAATATAATAATAGTTTTGCATGCGTATGTTTTTGTGTGCATATAATATTCAGTCTTTGTGTGCATATCTACCCCCAAACCATAATCCTACCCAATGAGTATCAAACTCATTTTTTAAGTTTTGTTTTGTTTTTGGTGTACTATACACTTTCATGAGATGGAGGTGCTGGTATCAGTGCAGTTTCCCGTCATTAATTGCTCTGGAGCGGTGCTCAGCTGTGCTGGATCATGAGTTTAGAGGAAGCAGTGTTCTTGTGTTTCTGGCACACCTCGTGGTTCACCACATCCAGGCCGAAGCTGGAAGATCTCGCTCTCCTGACCTCAGAACAGAAGTGTGAACTCTGATTACATCTGTATGCACAACACCCACCTCACTGTTTCTTTTGCTTTCTCCACGTTTGATTAGTGCATCTGGACTGGGCTTTGATTGCAAACCCTCCGCAGAGACTTTCTTGCAACATTCTTGGAGTGTTACACAAGCCCGAAGAGAAAAGATGAGGCGTTTATGGAAGTTGAGCACAGAAACCTGTATAAAGTGGGTCAGAGTATTACAGTATTTATCTAATTCATTAGATTATCACTTTTGCTAATGTTCAGACTGATATTAAGAAAGGAGGTTCAGAGCTTGGTGTTTATTTGGGCAGTTTGGAGATCATGCGAGAGCCGTTTCCTGTTGTTCCAGAAAGGAGGAAGTGCATTTCTTGCAACATTATGCCCAATCATGAGCATCTGTAGGTGTTTGTGCGATTGCTCAAGCTGTTCTGTCGCTGCCTGCAGCGTGTGCTGAATGGTTTCTCTATCAAAGCATGATCTGTGATTTGCATTTCACAATAGCAGAGTTTTGTGTGTGTGAGCGAGTGTATCAGTGATGTGTGTGTGTCATGTGACCTGCCGCCTGTGATCCCGGCTCTGGCAGGAAGGAAGGGTGGTTCCAGCTGAGACTTCCTGTCTTGTGTGTGACTAACAGTAAAGCTGTGCTCCGTTCAGGTCCTCTGGAGAGAATCAGACCCTTGTTGCTCTCGTTCCTCTTTTCCAGCCTTATCTTCTCCTCAGGCACTCTCTCTGTGTGTGTAAGATGAGTCCAGGGGTCAGAGGTCACTGATGGGGGCTGTTGTTGATGTTTAGAGAAAAACAGTTTGAAATCTCAGACTACGATTACCACTTACACATGAACATGGAGGGGTTCATTATATCAACATGTTAATAAATAAATAAATCGCTCTTCTATTTATCAAATAAATAGACATTTAAAACAAACAAACAACAACAAAAACGGTACAGAAACGTACAGTAAAAATCATGCACTTAGTTACAAAGTGCACATAATCAAACAGAAGGCTATTAACTGCAATGGTTATATGTTGCAATTAATCTTTGTAATTAAATTAGTTAGTTTTGTATGTTGTCTGCGGTTAGCATCATCTGAGGGGTTAACAGCATCTCTTCTCAGGTGTTCGGTCATCTCAGATCTTCATAAGGGCTGGATCCAGACTGAAGCTTGTGTCATTCGTATAGTAGCCTAAGGATGCTAGAAACTGCGCAGAATGAAGCTGGAGTACAAGGTTAAGAGATGCACTGTGTGGATGCTTGGCTAAAGAGATGTGTCTTTAGTCTAGATTTAAACAGAGAGCGTCTCTGAACCCTGAACATTAGTCCAGAGTTTTGTGACTTTAGCGGCCGGGTTGGACTGCAGTGTGGTGGAAGACTAGTTGGGTATGCAGGAGCTAAACCATTAAAGGCCTTATAGGTGAGTAATAATATTTTGTAACTGATACTGATCCTAACAGGTAGCCAGTGCAGAGACTGTAGAATTGTGGGAATATGACCTGGTCTCTAGCCGCTGAGATGTAGCTTGTTTATTGACAGTGCAGAACATCAGCTAGCAGTGCGTTACAGCAGTCTCATGAACACATCAACCAGAAACAGGGAACATGTTTCGTAGCTTAGCAATGTTTCTAAGATGGAAGACTGTTTGTGTAACATGGGAAATATCATTTTAAATGA
>JAUMHR010000075.1:51150-65871 GCA_032361145.1 Enteromius fasciolatus | reverse complement strand
TGAGTGGGCGGAGACATGAGTTCATAGAATGAGTCCGGGCATGTAAACAGAGACAAACACACACAGAGCTCGTGGAGTGCTGGTGTGGCCTCTTGAGGTTTGAGCTGGCCCTCCAGCTGATCATGACACAGCTAATTTAGAAACATGATTGGAACATTTTATGTTTGTGAATTTTGAGTCATTGTTTTTAATACCAAGTGGCCAGCTCAAGACAGTGAGTTGATCAGTTTAGCTTTAAAAACTCAATTACAGACATAAAAACGTTGCATTTCACAATATTCATGTAAAAAAAGGACATAAAAGTGTGATAGATATCCAATGGTTTGTGTGAAAAGAGGAAGAAGGACACGAGGCACTGGAAAAATAAAATGCCCTCATTTTTTCCTCATAAAGTAAATAGAACACATCATTCAGAACTGCACCTAGTTGTATATGTGTGCACTGACAATATCAACACAACTCTAAGAAAACAAACATGGTGGCTTTCTACAGTCCCGATCTTGAGCAGGAACACTTCACAAAAATAGAACCAAAAATCCGTAAATAATTGCCTCACTGACATGATGAATATATTTAAAGGGGAAAAAAGACTACTTTAATATTAAAAATTCAATTCTAATATAAAATGTATGTGCAATTATGTGCATTTCTCTGTAAAGAGTGAAGACATGTCCAGTGAAGACATGTTCGTCAACTTCCTGTTTTTTTAGTTAGGTTTTTAGTCACACTTAACTAAGATGTGCTCTGCTTCCGTGACAGAATATTTTCCTGTTTGTGTCCTGCTATATTGTTGACTTGCTATTTGATTTCGCTTTGTCTTGTTCTCTACTCAGTTTTTCCTGTGCAGCCGCGGATCATTCTCTGTCCCCGGACTGTCTGTGCTGCCCTGTTCTCTCTGGATGATTCTCCAGTCCCCAGCTGCTTTCCTTTTTGTTCAGCAAACTTTCTCAAATGACGTTTTATGATGCGCTTTTATTTGTAGTCTATTATTTTTGAGCAAAATAGAATGCACTCTATATTAACGTGTGGTTTTTAATGTATATTTTTGTAGTGTAATTATATATGCATGTTTGAATAAAGTTGGATTGTATGAACTTCTATGGCATTTGTCCTCTTTTTGTCAGGTTTTACGTTAAAAAGAACAGTTAATCATTAACATTATTATTATTTTGAAAAGCATTATTTTAAAGTATATTGTGTGTCATTATTAAGAGATTCACCACAAAATAAATAAATAAACAAGACACAGAAAAAGTGGTCGGAATGTGGTCTCGCAGTTGCCGAATGTCGCGTAACAACGTTGCTACAATCCTTTAGCGTCTCACAATTCACAGTAAAAATGGAACATTTTCCAAGGTTTTTGCCGGGCCATAAAAGCTGGGGAAGCACTGGCGAGACATGATGAAGCCCCGGAAGTGACAGTGGAAGCGCGACTGGCCCGCTTTTGGCCCGACAGTGAAAACGCGGCTAGTGTCTTGTCTTTCTGTTCAGCGTTTGATCTCTGTGTATTTATTGTGTGATCTCTATGTGTTCAGTGTCTCATCTCTTTGTTTTCGGTGTCTGATCTCTGTGTGCTCACTACAGGGGGTGGAGACTGCGATCCTGGAGAATCCAGCAAGAATAATGTGGTCCTGTTTGGTCGTTCAGAGGGCAGGAAAGATCGTGTGCTTCTGGACGTACTTCCATATTCAGCCTACAGGGTAGAAACCTAATAAAGTCTATAGGCAGATTTAGGTTACATGATTACATTTTCAGCAGTTGACATGTTCTGTTCAAAATCTATCACATAACTCTTAACTCTTCTTTTTTGATTTACTGTGCCATGTTCTCATCTGTATACACCTTGATATCTCATGACTTTCTCTTGCAGACTCCAACAGTCATCTCAGTTGGTTTGCCCACAGAACTTCAGTCTCCAGCCACTCAGTTTTGTCTAGAGCAGAAGTTTCATGCTGGGGTGAACCATCATGTTTGGGCTGTGGACTTCCTGCAGCTGCTGCCGGTGCTGCCTGGAGCAAACACTCACCTGGTGCAGTTCTCAATCAACCTCGGGTGTGGAGCATATCAGCCGACCAACAGGTGATCAGTTCAGAAAACAGTGATGACTCACCCTCATGTCATTCAAACCTCTTTCTTCAAAGACTTCTTTCTTCTGATGCTCATAAAATATGACATTTTGAAGAAAACTGTAAAAAGAACATTGAGATATCTTTTAAAACATCTTTTTTATTGACAATTACATTTAGGAAAGCCAATTTATGTCAATAGAGTAGAATAGACTTTCTATTGCCACAAGAACAGCAAGAATGGTGGAAGTTGTAGTTTATGTACCTTTGTGTTTGTATGCAGCGATGACACGGTTTTTAGTTCAGAAACATAGTCAAGTCAAGTCAGGTCACTTTTATTTCTATAGTGCTTTTAACAAGATCGTATCAAAGCACTGAACATTATCAAATAGAACAACAGAGTGATGGTAATGTATAATGACCAGATTAAACTATTTATTTATCAAATGCAGAGATTAGGGTTAGGGTTAGGAGCTAGCCAGAGGAGACAGTAGTCAGTACAGATACAGGAAAAGACAAGATTCAGAACATGTACTGTTTAAAATAGGCAAATTAAGGATGGTTGTCTCTTTTTCTTCTTCTATTCCTGCATATGTGAATCTCACAGCGTCAAGCTAGAGTTTTCAACCAATCATGGTCGCTCCTGGTCTCTTCTGCACACAGAGTGTCTTCCTGAACTGTGTGACGGATCACATCTGCCTCACAGCAGCATCTACTCCTCAGAGAACTATAGCGGGTCAGTCACTGCATCTGTGGGACGCTTTCAGAAACCCCTGTGGTGTGTTCTGTTAACAGTGTGGGTTAATATCTGTGTTCCTGTAGCTGGACGAGGATCACGATTCCTCTGCCCAATGCCGCACTCACAGACAGCACTCGCTTCCGCTGGAGACAGACCGCTGTGGGAAACAACATGTGGGCAATTGACAATGGTAAGAGCTGTTCATTCAACATACATCAGCAGATTAGGCAGTGATTTTGAGCCAAATCATGATCAGAGAAGATTGCGATGATATGGTTGTTGTTGTTTCAGTGTATATTGGGCCGTCCTGTTTGCGTTTCTGCTCCGGTAGAGGACACTGTTCACGCACGGGCTGCAAGTATGAACGTCTTTTAATCAGATCTGCGGTGAAACACTCTTCACACTGTGAAAACACCCACATTTAATGACATTTTTTGTTGTTTCGCATTTCTTTAGGTGTGACCCTGGTTTCAGCGGTCCGGCGTGTGAGCTGGCATCTCAGACTTTCCCCGCGTTTCTGTCCGAGAGTTTCTCCAGCGTCAGGCTGTCGTCCTATCACAGCTTCTCCTCACTGCGGGGGGCGGAGGTCAGCTTCGCCTGTGGGGTTTTGGCCAGTGGAAAAGCCCTGGTCTTCAACAGGGACAGTAGAAGACACATTGTTACGACCCCCCTGGACAGTTCACAGGCCAGGTATACACACGTACACACATTTTATGTTTTATGGGGACTATCCCTAGGCGTAATGGTGTTTCTACTGTACAAACAATTATTACACTAACCCTACACCTAAACCTCTCACATAAAGCTACAGACATTTTAAAATTCTTAATAAAGCATTGTTTAGTACGCTTTTAGTGCTATTTTGATTATGAGAATTAATTAAACACATTTATGTTGTTATACCAGTGTAATACCCAAGTCATTATACAAATTTGTGTCACATGCACACATATACGTACCATTGCTCAGACATTTGCACTTTATTGGGGCCTTTTGGTATTATAAGTGTAAGAGAGCATCAAAGATTAATTCTTATCACTTCAGTCAGAAAGGTACTATTGCTTCTATTAGTGTCCCCTTGATAGCATTACTTGAACATGTGCCCCAGGTTTGTTTCTCTCTCTATGGCAGGTATCTTCAGTTCACACTGAGGCTGGGCAGTCGCAGCACATCCAGCTCCTGTCCCGCTCCTGACCAGCCGGGTGAAGGAGTGCTGCTACATTACTCTTCAGATAATGGCATCACCTGGACACTGCTGCAGCATTACGCTTATCAGGGCTTCCATGAGCCCAGGTACACTGCCCTGAACACACACATACCTCTGCTGGACCTTACTGCGGTCATGTGGAGTAGCATGACATATCTTCTTCTGCAGTGTGTCAAGCACATAAGTTAAAGCTGCCAGATGACAGGTTTTCAAGTTTTCCTCACGTTTTCAAGTTTGTGCTATATATAAGATCTGTAAATTCACAAAGATTAAAGTGTCAAACCCAAAGCGATCCATGCCTTCCTAAAACGCTTCCTTTAAACACGCCTACACATATCTATGTCTCTGTGGGGAAAGAATTGCATAACACCGCCCAAATGTTTACGCAAAGAAAGAAGCTTTTATTCCCGCTGTAGTATTGTTGTGTGTGTTTCCAAATATGGTAAGGGTCATACCATTTCCGTCATATGCTTGAGGTATTCAGCCAATCACAGTGCACTGAATATCTGGTCAATCAGAATGGTGAGCTTTGTAAAAAATGATGTGTTTCAGAAAGGCACGGCAGAGAGGAGCAACAATAATGTACAATACGTGGAAAATAATGTGTGTTTGAACTCGTAAACCACATAAACACATTGAATAACACCAAATATAATGTTTTTTTATTGTCGCCATATAGGTCATATGTTATTAAAATATGTTGTGTGATCAGCTCCTCTGCAAGTGTTGATTGTTAGACTGAATTCCCACTTTCTAGGATAGTTTCTGTGGAGCTTCCTCCTGGGGCCCGTAAGTTCGGGGTCCAGTTCCGCTGGTGGCAGCCGTACCACTCGGGTCGCGGACAGGACGTCTGGGCTCTGGATGAAATCAGCATGACCTCGGTCCTCTTCAACATCATCAGCCTGGATTTCAGTAACGTCTTAGATGTGACTCAGAGCCTGGGCTTCTATCTAGGGAATGTGCAGCCATACTGCCAACACGACTGGACCCTAAGGTACACTCTTGTTCATTATTAGCAACGACTTCAGTCAGCGACCAATAAAATCATCAGTGTCCAATATAGTTAGGGACAGAAGAACTATATCATGATCCTAACTGATTGATGTGATTAGCATCACTGCATTTGTGCTTTACTCTTTTCATGATTTTTCTGGGATTTAGAGATTTGGAGAACATCCATACTATAAAAGCCGCTTTTTAAGGAACCTTTTAATGTGCGATAAAAACTTTTCGCTCATCTAATTCAAATTCTTAAGCTCAGATGCCACAACCCACCCAACTACAGTCTCACGTGACATCAGCTCTCCAAGAACAACAAAAGCACAAAAAGTGCTCTGTTTCAGATCCCGAAGTTCATCACCAGACTAGCAAAGAGACAGAAAATTGCTTTTGTATTCATTGCAAAAGCAAGCAGAATATTTCTGCAATTAATAATGCATTGAAATCCAAACTGCGTAAGTTTTTCCCTTCAGGCGCCGTCTGAAATGAAAATGTAAACCACAATGATGTAAATATTTGCTCAGTTTTTCAGGCGATCATGGCTCGGCTTCCAGTATCCGCTACGTAGAAACACAATCCATGCAGATCGGAGCATCCTACATGATCCAGTTCTCGTTGGTCATGGGCTGCGGACGCGAACCTTCTCCTCACATCGACACTCAGGTCCGGCTCGAGTTCTCCACCAATCATGGCTTGACCTGGCATCTCGTCAAAGAGGTGAGGAAACCTAAGTATTATTTGATGGGGCTTGTTTTGACCAACAGAAAAGTGCTTAGATGCATATACTGTAGAGTTGCCGTATGTTTGAAGAATGATGTAATGATTGAGCACATCAGTATACATTCAAGTACTGACATCTGAGACTGATACTGCCTCTGATCATAGGATCAGTCTGAAGCTCTGTCGTGTAGTGAGAGTATAGACGACGACTCATGATTGCTCATGTCTCCACTGTGAGGTTAACCTCTGTTTCTGCTGGTTTGTGGGTAATAGGCCTGTCTCCCCGGCATGCCCAGCTGCTCTGAGTTCACTGCGTCTAGTGTCTATCATCCATCTGAGTTCACAGACTGGAGACGCATCGCACTTCCTCTGCCATACAAGACCTGGTGAGACACAAACACCACCAGCACTGTACTGGAGCAAGACAAACATTACATTATTTTACATATCTATACATTTTTTATACTATCCTAAAGAAATGTTTAAGTCTTCTATTATATTGCAAACAATACATGGCAAATATTTCAAGAGGATAAACACCAAAGGCATTTTCCCATGACCTGTTTTCTCATATTTATGGCAGTATTGCTGGTCATATGTAGCTTCATAGACTGTTTCCTGGCTGTAGGTCGAGTGCAACGCGTTTCCGATGGATCCAGAATTACTATCAGGAGCAGGATGAGTGGGCTCTGGATGATATTTATATTGGACAGCAGTGTCCTCAGATGTGCCGTGGACACGGATGGTGTGACCACTGTCACTGCAGGTCAGTCGCACTCCGAACCGTTTGATCAAATATCTTGGTAACACTTTACAGTACGGGTGCACAAATACTGTGTGCAAACCTCACGAAGAACTAAATCATTTATTAGTGAATACTACATCAGAAACTAATGAGCGCTCTGTATGATTCAGAGATAGAAGTAGTCAACTGATTGCTATTAGTTAAATTTGTCAAAATTAATTAGTTCCCTAATAACATTAAATTAACTGATGATGTAAAAGTATTTCATTTAACTTCCAGTTGACTATTTGAATGAATCATTAACTAATAATTTGGAAAGATATCATTATGTTATGACTCTACTTGATTCATAAATTATCTATGCATTAGTGAATTAATTAATTGATTAATGCATATTAGAGCCACAGAGTTGTAATGTTACGTGAGGTAGTCGTTGAAGTAAGAAACTTTCACGAAGGCGTAAATGAAGAAATGAAGAACTCAACTCACGTTTGGCATTTACAAGACATAATCACAGACGTGGTATAAGAACACAAGGACGAATTAACTAAATCACAGACAGCTGGGTTACATACAGGGAACCTAATTAACTCATAATCTGGGGAACACAGGAACTACCAAATAAGTGCAACAGGGAAGACACAAAACTCAAACTAACAACAGATATTTTGACGGATCTGTAACCTGAGGGATTTACTCACAATAACTTGAACAAACGCTGTGTTTTCAGTCTGATTGAGCTGGAGGTCAGTCAGTCTAAAGCAGACCCTGACCCCGGAGACTCGCTGCTCGCTTCTCACCGCATGGAAGTGACATGAGCTTGAATAGCTTTCATTGCTTTTCATTTCATACTGTAAATGTAATCCTGGCGTGTGTAACACAAAAGACCATAAGTTACGATTATTTGTGACTATTTTCATTCTAAATTCATTATTGTAAATGCTATTAGGGTGTCACGCCCGTCACAGCCCTCACCTGATTACATACACCTGTTGCCAATCACCCAGTCACTATTTAGAGGAGCTCTGCCAAACAGTCAGGACTGAGCTCAAGGTCGGTACGCTCTGACGCACCTCTACCTACCTGTCTACCTGCAAGCCTTTCTGCCTGGATTGGAATCCTTTGACTCTACAAAGAGACTTAGTATCCTGACTGCTACCATTACTGACCGGTTGTGTCTGATGGACTGCCTCTATTGTGAATGCCCATTCACCGTATGCTCATAATGACACTTACCTGTGATACTTACCAGCTCTGAACCTCTGCACTGTTATCATTTTTGATATAAGTGCTGACAAATTATTAATCGCATAGAGAAAAAAAATAAAAAAATTTAGTTTGCACAATATATGAGTGTTTTTTTATCATTTTTATACTTATATATTCATATTTTATATATATATATATGCATATCTGTGTGTAATAATAATACATATATGCATATATAATAAATATAGACAGCACACATACATATGTAAACAAAAAAAGTATTTTGGGTGTGATTCATCATGATTGATCATTTGACTAATTTCAACTTAATTTAGCATTTTATCATTTCATCACAAATGTATATTTTAATTTCAGTTTTTATCCATTAGATATTCATTAAAACATTTAGAATTATGTATTATTTACAGAATCCCTGTAGTGATAAGAGAAACCTGATGTTCTCTCACTCGTGGTCTTCACTGGAGCAAGGAACAAAGGACTCGAGAGTTGCAAATAACAAAACATTTAATCACGAAAACCAGAGCAAACAAAAGCTGACGGGGCAGCAAAAAGGTTACACACACGAGGAGAACACAAAAACACATCACACAGTTACTTTAACAAGACCTGAATTAGAACAAAAGACAGAGGTATTTAAAGGGAAGAAATCAATGACAAGAGTGAGGGCAGGTGCAAAATCACAGGTGCAACAATCAACTCATTGGGAAAAACCAATACCATAATATACAAAGACACGGGGAGCACGAGACAAAGACAGGAACAGAATGTAACACCTGAATATTTGTGTATATGTGCTAATAGTCTTGTTTTCACTATCACGTATGTCTGTCTCAGTACTTCCAGTGCTATTGGACAATATTTATGATGAAGCACAAATAGCTAGACATACTAGTAACAGTGCAGCTTTCGTGTGAGGTATTAGCTAATTAATATGGAATCATTTAGTGCTTTATGTGACCTATTCTACTGTTATATTCTTTGTCAAACTGATTGTTAAGGTGGATGATCAGTGTGTTCGAGATGCTGACTGTGAGCTCTTCTCAGGCGGCTCAGGGTCAGATGAATGTGACGGCTCAAGGCGAGCGGGGATGATTTGTTGGGTCACTACGTCCAGCGGAGGCTCATGAATCAGGGTCACATGTTTGCTCTGTTCCAGGTGTGATGAAGGCTTCACGGGCTCAGACTGCCAGCCGCTCAACACCCTGGCCTCCAGCGTGCTCTCAGACTTCGAGTCTCAGGAGACCCTAATGTCAGCGTGGCAGGAGGTGACCGGAGGAGAGATCGTGCTGCCCGACCAGGGCTGTGGGGTGGTTTCCTCTGGGTCCTCTCTGTACTTCAGTAAGGTATGATGACAGCCATGATGCAGGGTTACGGCTAGACTCTTTCTGCTTGTTTTCCTTCTCCGGTCTCCCTTCGTTAGGGATGTCTGTATTGTGTTTTTGGCTAAACTTTATTTAGTTTTCTGAGATGGCAAACACTTCAACAAATATGAGGCACACTACAAACAACACACTTTTTTAGCTGCTTACACACACTTTCACAATTTGGCTCTTTTTTTAATCACTTCACACACAAATCCAAGAACTGCAGACAAACTGCACAACACCTCACATCTCTTGAAGCACTGCATTCAAAATATTACAAACACAGCTCAAAAAATATAATATTAACTCCTGTTAGATTTGTGTTAGTGTAACATCCGTGGTTTGTTGTGCTTCTTGTTTCGTGTCATGTGATGTTTGTTTTTGCTCCCCATGTGCTTCCCTGACCTAGTTTTGTTAATTTGTGTATTTCGTTCAGGTGTGTCTTGTAATTAGTGTTTGTATAAAACCCATGTCTTTTGAGTTCCTTGTTGTCTGTCAACCAAAACGCTACCTTATGTTTCTCGTGTCGTTGCTTGTTATTTGTACATTTATGGATACTGCTCCACATTTATGTTTTCCTTATTAAAGTACTTTTGTTTTATTTAAATTCTCCTTCGCCAGCTCCACTCCACTGCTACCACACGAAACGTTACAGTTAGAGAGAGAAGTGTGTTGGAAGGGTTTATTGAAATTGGAAGCTAATTAATGTATGGTTTTACATATTTGGTGTGTGCAAGGAAAGACTTTGAATAAATGAATCCCTAGAAAATCAATGAGTGAAATTGAATAAAGGAAAATGTCACAAAAACATGATAAAGTACATAAAACCATAATAAAGGGATCATATTCCCTGATCTAATATTCATATTTTCCAAAATAAATGTAACTTATCGATGTCTGTATTATCGTATGCTTGAATATTAGTATGAAATCGTCACCATAAAAGATACTTGGTGTCCTTTTCATTTTTTTTTTTTTATTCACAGAACTTCAGTGTTGTGTGAGAGATGAAATCATGACGTAGAGCATGACTGATGATGACTGATGCTGTGTAACTCTTGTTGGTCATTAGGCTGGGCTGCGGCAGCTGGTCAGCTGGGACCTGGACACAGAGTGGGCGGAGTTTGTGCAGTTCTACCTGCGGATGGGCGGAGACGGGGCGGAGTGTAACCAGGCCGACAGCAGAGAGGAGGGGCTTCTGCTGCAGTACAGCAATGACGGCGGGATCAGCTGGGGTCTGATCGCAGAGATGTACTTCACCGACTTCACCAAACCACGGTGAGAACGATTAAGAAAATAACGCTCTGTTTCTCTGATTCTTACACAACACCCAACCACAGATCTTTAATGCAACACAACTGGCAATAAACCACGTCTTAGTAGAACTGAACACTTGAGACGCATTTTTAAAAAGCTGAACTTCTTTTCAACGAGCAGTGCTGTGTGTCGTTCTGTGTGACCCGGCCATAATAACGATTTAAATACTGCAGCTAGTTATTTTATCTTACCATAGGTAAGAGTCATAAGAGTAATGATTAGTGTAATGTTTATTTAATTTCCTAATGACTTTTGGCATAATGAGTAATTTAAACCATACAATGTATTGTTGGCTATTGCTACAAATATACCTGATCTACTGATGACTGCTTCTGTGCTTCAGAGTCACATGTTTCTGTGAGAGTCGGGTTCAACGTACTGTGTGTTTACAATCTTTCTGGGAATGTATTCTGAGTGTTTGTGACTGGACGCTGTTGTTTGGCTCAGGTTTGTTCATTATGAACTCCCTCTGGCCTCAAAAACGCCCTGCACACGTTTCCGCTGGTGGCAGCCGCTGCACTCGGGCGAGGGCTACGATCAGTGGGCCATTGATGACGTGATCATCCTGTCTGAGCGAGAGAAACACATCATCCCTATGGCCGATCCCACGCTGCCTCAGGTGAGACGGACGCGAGCTGAAGCGCTCATCAAGACACGGCAGAGCTCTGATCCTCCTGTGCTTCTCCCCGCAGAACTTCTACGAGAAACCGGCTTTCGATCATCCGCTCAACCAGATGAGCGTGTGGCTTATGTTAGGAAACGAAGGAATGGACAAGGACCGTAACGGGAGTTTCTGCGCTCCCACTCCCTCCGCCATAGTGTTCGGCCGGTCAGACGGGGACCGGATGGCAGTGACCCGAGACCTGGCGCTCCGTCCCGGATACACGCTGCAGTTCAAGGTACTGATGTAAGGCTGCGTGGAGGAATTGTTCTTAATTATAATAAACCTGGGCTGCCAAAAAGGGAGGTGGGAGGTTGGGATGATTCCGAGGGCCCAGTGTGAAAGGGACCCCGATGGGAGAACGTGATTTCATTTTAGGAGTAAATTGAGTGTTCTGTCTCTCCTTCAGCTGAACATCGGCTGTGAGTCTGTCTTCAGCGCATCTGCACCGGTTCTGCTTCAGTACTCTCATGACGCAGGCCGCACATGGTCCCTGGTGCAGGAGGGCTGTTACCCAGCATCCCCTGGGGCCACGAGCTGCGAGGGCAGCGGCCGTGAACTCAGAGAGCCCACTGTGTACCACACGGGAGACTACGAGCGCTGGACCAGAGTCACGGTCGTACTGCCACGGATCGTGGCCGCCAGGTACCTGGGGGCCAAACGTGGACTCGAACTATCAGAAACATGGGGATATTTATAAAGAACAGTTTTTTTACTATATTTTTCATAAGATTTTCAAACTGATTTAAAGGCATTTTTTTATACGACAATGAGCGTGTGCGTGATCTCTATATTCTGGTGTCACTTTCAGCAAGACGCGCTTCCGCTGGTTCCAGGAGAGCAGTGTGTATCGGGACGCCCCTGCGTTTGCGCTGGATGGGGTCTATATCTCTGAGCCCTGTCCCAATCACTGCGGCGGTCACGGAGACTGTATTTCAGGAGTCTGCTTCTGTGATATGGGATACACAGGTAACACTCTTCACCTTGGTCCCTCTTCATTCAGAGACCTTCGGAACACGTGTTCTTTTACAAAAGCCCTTTCATTCCAAAACTGCAATGAATACGCCTCAGACTAAAGGAAATGTAAATATACCGCAGAGGATAGCTAAAACAAACCACATGAAGAATATTCAACACGATTCAGCAACACAAATGTTACATTTTTGATTATTAGTATGGTTGAATTGAATCTTTGAAAATCTGTAGACTTTGGTTCATAAAATTAGATTAAATAAATGAATTATAGGGTTTTCTTTAACATATTTAACTATTGCAGGTTTGTATAAAAACAGTATATTGAGTTTGCATTCATTCAGATTTTGAGGAATACCGAGTGTGTTTTTGTGCAGGTGTGATGAGTAAACGTTCATAGATAGTTTTCATGCGGGTAAATGAATGGTTCTGTGTTTGCGGGGGTCAGTGGAGGTGGACCGGTCCAGCTGTGTGCCCTCCGCTCCGAGTCCCACTGAACTGGTGGAGGATTTCGAGGGCAAGCTGAGCCCTCTGTGGCAGAGTCTGAGCGGAGGACAGATCGGAGACGGCTGCGGGATCATCAGTGAAGGCAAAGCGCTGTACTTCAGCAGCCTGGGTAGACGAGAGACTCGCACCATACCGCTGGACACCACCAACACCCGGTCAGTGCCACAGACTCACAAACAACAAGGCTTTAGACCTGTGTGTCACATTCACTGCTTGTGTTTGTTTTCTCCCTGACTCATATGGAACACTCTGTCTGTTTTCTTCTTCTGCACAGTTTGGTTCAATTCTACATTCGTATCGGAGGGAAAAACATGGGCTCCACCTGCACTCGGCCCCGCTCCCGAAACGAAGGTGAATGTTATATTACATAATACATTGCAATACATTATAAAAAGTATTTTCTGAAATATTTACGGTAGAAAAACGGCAGCTGTGACTTCCAGAATTTTACAGTAAAAAATGCTGTAGCAACTTTTTTAGCTTTTCCGGTTCAAACTTAAATTTACATGTAAATGCTGCATTTTTATGAACTGATATAATGTTAATATACCAACCTATTAAACTACTGAAATCTGTTTAGCTCCACACTTATGACCACTAAACATAGGTGGTGATGAGAAAGTCACATGAATCAAAGCAGCTTTTCCTCAAGCTGAGAAAGAAAATAATAAAATATAGAGAATCTCTTTCACAAACACTAAATACCATAATGATGACACACGTGATACTGAAATAATGCAACAGACATGTAGTTGTCTTTATCATTGACATGAACTTTATCATAGAATATTTGTTTTCGATAAGACTTGTTTAGTGTGAGAGTAGACGTCAAGCTTTCTAGAGATATATCTCTCATGTCTCTGTGTGGAGTATCAGTTCATTTCAATGATGCGTTTCTAATTGAAGAAGAAATTGACAGCGCACTGTTTGTTTTCTTTATTTTATAAATACACAAAATTGTGTTGTTATTATATGTGTATACAAATAAAAGGAGACCCTTTTACAGATTTGATTAATGTAATGTAATGTTCTTATTTGTACATTTAAAACTCAATGTTTATTTTAAGTTCTTATCGGCGTTATCAGGAGAAGATGCCTCAAAAATGCGTCTCTACATTTGCCCACCCCAGGGGGTTAATCTACCAGCATTAAATGTTACATACAACCCTGATGAAATAACTGCTAAGAAAAACTAAAAAGAAACTTCAAACAATTTCAAAAGCACAGTGAATGTCACTGTAACCAGGTTGGTTTGTAACCAACTGGTTTTTACAGAAGCATTTTTTACTGTGTAGGTCACATGGACTAGCATATTGTCACCCTTTATACGTCTATGTAGCATCAGGATAAGACAATTATGTACCAGAAATACTGCATCTTGTATGTTTTTCTCAGTAATTTAGCGCTTATGTCTGGCAGGTGTGGTTGTCCAATTTTCCGTAAACAATGGCGTTGAGTGGCAGCTGCTGCGAGAGCTGGACTTCGGCTCGTTCCTGGAGCCTCAGGTGGTGACCATTGAGCTTCCGTCAGCGGCTAAGACTCCTCACACCGTGTTCCGCTGGTGGCAGCCACAGCAGGGTGAGAACAGGCCCACAGCACAGTTTCCGACTGCACACACACAACACCTCACGTCTTCCTCTTCCTCAGGTAAACACTCGGCCCAGTGGGGTCTGGATAACGTTCTGATCGGGATGAACGACAGCGCCAGAAGTGGCTTCTTCGACACGTTTGATGACACGTCTCCACTGAGACACAACTGGTATCGAGTCGTAGGTGGAGAGGTGACAGCAGACTGTCTGAGCCCAGACTCAGTGTTGAACTTCAACTCAGAGGTCATGGACAGTGAGTTAATTAGACATTTACATGTGCATCTTCATCTGTAAAAGGAGGCGTTTACTCATCTGTAATATGTAGCTACAACATTTTATGATGTGTCACTTTTATTTCTATAGTGCTTTTAACAATGCAGATTGTAGCAAAGCACTGAACATTATCAAGTAGGAAAATAGAGTAATGGTAATGTATAATGACCAGATTAAACTATTTATCAAATGCAGAGACGGTCTCTGCAATCAAAAACGACGATAATCACTGGAAATCAGGTGTTCCCAACTAAGCAAGCCAGAGGCAACAGTGGCAAGGAACCAAAACCCCATCCATGAGAGAATGGGGAAAAAAACCTTGGGAGAACCAG
>JAUMHR010000075.1:21689-35350 GCA_032361145.1 Enteromius fasciolatus | reverse complement strand
TTGATGTTATACGGCTCGTTCAGTGAATCGCAGACCGACTCAGTGAGCCGCCGTAAAACAGTGATTCTGTTCAAATTCCCATAGAATCTTAAATGATTCTGAGTTAATTTTATGTGTATGTTTGAGCTAATTCCTGTTCTATTCTACAACAGTATACAAGCTTCACTTCTTGAATGGAATTAGTGAAATAAACCAACTTTTTGAAGATATTCTAATTATATGACCAGCACCTGTATAAAGTACTTAAAGGCACCTCATACTGAAGTTTAGATTTAATAGACCCAGTGAATGTGGATCAATCATTGTTTTGTCAGGCACCCATTTATGTTGACATTTAAATGACCCTGATCTACCCGACCCCGCCATCAATGACTTCCACTCATGTGCTATCTGATTGTGTTGTTTATAAATAATAAAGCAATCGAATGAATTCAGATTAGGCTGTATCTGTGTGTTTGTGATGAGAGTAGGGATGGGTACCGAAACTCGGTACTTAATCGGTACCGGTGATACATTATAGCAGAAGACAGAAGTATCGATAAGCTCTGACGTTAACGGTGTTGCAATCAGTACTGCAAAAAAAAAAATCATATTTATTGCTGTAAACGCCCTTGCCTGTGTTCCTTGTCACGTGTTCTATGTCGTTCTGCTTCTGTGTTTATCCTGGTTTCTGCTTCTGTGTTCCACGTTCAGGTTCGAATTAAAACTATTTCATTTCAAGATTCAAGATTTGTGTGATTCCTGCTTTGCAGACATCGTGACAATTGCTAAATAATCGTTACCTAGCATATTTTAACCTTTAACCTAATAATATGAAATACATTTGCCCGTCTCACACGTTCTGCACATAGTTCTGCTGTCACAGAGCTTAACAGAGTGACGATGATGGAGAGAACCAAACTTTCATGCACGTCTTTAAAATAAAAAAATCTTGCATAAGAAAACATTCATAATTACATATGGTGTTACGTATTTGCAACCAATGTGTGTGTTGTCAAATCACAATACCTTTTGGATTTGTAATCTCATCGACAATGTAAAGTGTTTCATTTGATTTGATCGTTTCATTTTCCAGAGTTCAAAACCCAATAAAGAACTAAAGCTGGATTCTGATGAGCCTCGTCTGAAGCATTTGGCTTCTACTCTCGGCCGGTGTGTGAGGATGCAGGTGGTCTGGATCCCTTCCTAGGTGTCTTCTCGTCTCTCCAGCACCCTGCTGCTTACACACCTGTTCTTCTGTTTCTCTCTTCCTCTCTCTCACTTCCTTCATCCCTTCACACAGACTCTGCTTTCTACATCCTCCTGTCTCGTTAGGGAGTGTGGCTCATTGTGTCATCATTAGCGGCCGCTAGCTCATTTATGCAGGTGTGAAGCGTGTTTGTCTTGCTGATGTGGGTCATCGTGTTCCCCGGGGCCGGCGTGCCGCAGACACAGGGACGCTGCTGCTTGAGCTGCAATATTTATACAGAGGAACGCTGAGCCATTAGCTGAGTTCAGCTCTGCTTCCTCCAGTTCTTGTTTCTAAAGCACCCTCTCTGTCTGGATCATGGACACCAGGATGAGGCTGTTAGACATCACATCGTCTAGAGCCAACATACCTATCTGACTCTGTCTGCCATTCTGTGATCATCCTGTAGTCCACTCAAAATACATAAACGTGTGGGATTTTTATGTCATAAACATGACACATTTAGTCAAACACACACTGGGTTGAACATGAACATCAAAGGCAGAGACATAAGAATAATGGGACAAGCAAGTACGTGAGAAACAGTAAATCCAGAACAATCTAACAGAGACAAACAGGGCTTAAATTCACATCGTGACGAGGTAACGAGGGGGATGAACCAATCTGTAGACATGGCAACACACAAGGTTGGTATGGGAACAACGGGAGACACTTCAAAATATAAGTCCTGAACATAGAACACAGAGACATACGAACAATGAACATAGTCAACTCCAGTGCAGCTCGTGACGCGTATAGTCTTTAATCAGCGCTGTTTGGTATTAAATAATCTATATGTATATTTAGTTTATTTAACTTCTCTCCACAATCTAGGAAGGATGTTTTTACTGAGCTTGCTGCAATGCAGTATGGGATTTACTTCTCTATAAAGAACGTATGGGATGCTGCTTTGGAATTTGGCCAAAATAAAGCATCTTTGAATACTGTTTCAATTATGATGCCTTAAAATGCTGCCTACGTTAGAGCAGATGTTCTGGAGCGCAGCAGCAACACTGAAACCACAGTTTTGAAATATCATTATAGTTTTCATGCCATCGTTGCAGAGCCCAGATAAAAGCTAGAGTTGTGCTTCGATCCCATGCTGCCTTTATTCATTTGCACAGGGAATGAAGTCCCGTGTGTCGACTGACTATAGGCAAGCCGCGTCTATCGATAGTTTTATGCTGAGCACTGCGTGATCGGCGGAGCGATTATTAGACGCTCAGGAGGCCTTAGAGGTGCGTCAGGTTTGTGTTTTCTCCGGGCGGTCACTGAATGTTTTGCTCAGTGTGATCTGGTTTTATGATAGTATTTCACGATGCATCTCAAACCAGAAAAAACACTTTCCTGTGATACTCAAAAATCACGGCAGCGCAGGAACATTGGTATGAAATCTGTGAAAAGAAGGGTTGTAATGCAGGGGTCAATGCCTGCTGTGTGGGATTAGAATATTTTCTTGCTCGTTTTCTGCTCGGTTGACGTCCAGTGGAGGACCATTGTGCTAAAGAGCTTTCCCAAAGCCAAGAAAATCACGGAGCATCCAAAATCCTGTTGGTTCCTCAGACGCCTCGGTTAGCATTCGTCACATACATTCACATGTTACTCAACACTACACAGCTGCTTTCAAGCTTTTCCAGAGCGACCTCATCTCCAAGAGATTTAAGTGCCCTCCGGTACACTGTAACATATTCAATTCACACTCACTTACAGTACATATTTGTCTCATATCTGCTAAGGTTTGCAGCACCTGTACTGTCTATTTTTGTGAAGGCGAGACAGTTGTATATATTGCTGCAGAAATAAAGGTGACTTGAGAGAAAACTAGTGATATTTGAGTGGAAATGACTGCAGGCTAATGAATCATAATTCAGGTCTTGAATGATCTTTATAATATAAAGCTGCTGCAGCACAAACGCAATGGACATGTTTTAGTTTACTTTCACACGAGCGGCTGGGAAATACTTGAATGAAAACTAGTTGCCATGGCGACACTGACAGCGGCCTTATTAACGAGTAAGATGCTGTATTTTTTAGGCCATATAACAGACATTATCACTATATTTAGATTACAGGATGAGCCTCTGCTGTCTCAGTGCTGGGCTTTTGTTCTTTTCTCCTTTCTTTTACTCTCAGTTTTCACACTTTAAAAGCATTGGTGGCTCAAAGTATGACTTACATATTTTCTAAGATTCATTATTGAGCCTTTCAATGGTCCACTGTGAGAGTTCAAGCAGTTAATCACTTCTCTCAGTATTTTATATTTCTCCATTTTTTAATACTGAAGTAAAAATGTGAAATACTACATGATGTGAAACGTTACATAAAGAGTACACTAAAGAGTTTCAGTGGTGATGAAAAACACATGATCTGAAGTGAAAAAGAGAATCTTATTTTTACTATTGTAGTATAAAAATCCATTCAGGGAATTAATAAAACGGGGCAAAATATAATATGAGAATACAGAACACTATAGGGCTTATGAAAACAGTTCACACGCTGCGTTCATCCAATCACAAATACGCAAATAAGAACGTTAACTCAGGGTTTAACATCTAGAACCAGCTGCAGAAGCTGTTTAGAGTAGTTGAAGTTCTCTTCAGGACTAGTCATAACTTGTTATATTCAGTTACAAAAAGATAGACTGGTCTAATCTGAAATTTGACTGATTTCCCCTTGTCTAGTTGTTGAGACTAGTTTTTTAACACATCTTTACATGTAAAGTCGGTATACACTGTACAGTTTCTCTCGCTGTATATCGAGTAAATCACATGCAATGTCAAGCCAGAGCCCAGGATGTGCTCGCTCTATGTGTCTGATACTGAGATAAACTTGACTACTCACTCTGTACGAGCGAAACAAACACGTCAAACATTGCTGAACCCAGACGCCACGTCAGATTCATCCATCCACTCGAAATTAGATGGAAATCCCACAATGTATGCTGGCATCATGCAGATAACCCTGGATTCCAAATACACAGGGTTAACTGTTAACGCAGGTAAAGCATGTGTGACCCCGGATTAACTAGCTGTGAAAAGCCCTTAATTGATCAAAGACAGTAGGTAATCAGGTCACATTTACAATCAGACTTTCAAAACACCCAGGTTAGTTGTATAAACCATGTTTGGCTACTGTGTTAAGATGTAAGAACTAGTCTGACCAGCTAGCAGTTAGCTAGTTAATCAATCAAATTTGTCATATACAATTCGGGCTACTCTGTTTTTATGTAACTGACTTCAGTTATGACTAGTATTCCAGAGAAATAAAAAAATGACAAAGTGTAGGACTAGGACATTTTATGCAACCGGCCCCAGAAGACAGTTCTTCAGAGACACAGACAGACGACAGCGATAAACCACGTGTAACCACATCCAAAAACCAGCAGATGATTGGAGAAAGACAGAAAGATCTGTCCATGAAGACCAGATTCTGAACCCTATCTCTGCTCATCATTTTCATGAGACCTGGTCAATTTAGGGTTTGAATCTTTTTATGTTAATATAAAATATTTGGCTGGAACTAAAAGTGGTTGAAAGTGGGATGATGTTGCTTTGTCTTTTTTCAACACTTTTTGAACTTCAAGGTCACACGGCTCCAAAAAATTGAAAATATGAAGCAAATAACGTCTCTGTGGTTAGAAGTGCTGCATTTAGTGTTACTGTAAACAGAACTAATCTTTCAGTAGAGTATTTTTACACTGCTACTGTTTGTGTAGCGACATTAAATTTGTCCTGTTTATAGTATTGTTTTGACACTAATTGCTCCTTAGATCAAATTAACTTAGACTAAGGGTGTTGACGGACATGGGTTTTAGACAGCGAGATATAATTACACACAGCGGGAAAAATGACTGCTTATTCTTGGGTGGAAGTGTTTCAGAAACTGCTTTTAGAGGTAAACAAGTGATGCAGTTTATTTTAGACTAAATCTTATTTTAGAGTTAACCACTAGCATTCAACACCACAACATAACGCAACTAAAAACCAACTGAGTGTTCTCTGTTGTACTTGTTTTGTGTATAGATGTCTGTGTATTAGAGTGCGGATCGGGCCGCATTTTTCTGTCCGAGCCCAGCCCGTGTCCGACAGAGCTGTAACAGAACCCGACCCGAGCCTGACGGGCATTGAGATATTTATGTCCGAGTCCGATCCCAGATTAATGACACATGCACTTTTTTGTGCAGAAAGCCCGCTTTTATTAAGCCGCTGTAGGAAGGCGTTCGGAAAGCAAATTATTGTCCTGGTGTAAATACACCCCAACATGCATTCAGAACAGTAATGATACAGTGTATTTTGTGTGTGTGTGTTTTGTAGGGCTAGGAATTTAACATGCATTTAAATCATTTCAAATAACGCATTCAAATTATTAATTGATTAATGATAAATATACAAATACTGACAACCCACTGCACGATGAAGCCTTGAGAATGTCCCTAAAATGTAAAAATGCCCCTGTTTGATATGAACCCTGTTAGAGTTAGTGCAATATCACACCAGTGCAAAGATGTTACTGATCTTAAACAACAAGTAGTGACAAGTGTGTTATTTTAGACACAATGTTTTCACTTTTGCTCAATTTTGCAACAAAAATATAAGGACAAACCAGACCTTCATCTCAGAGTAACACAGGATTATAATGAATTGGGTGAATCGTTCGGTGCGTTGGACCATTGGCCGTAGGTGTGTTCGATTTGAAGCCACACAGACCGATCATTTTATATCACCAAAAGTACCACAAGAATAATTCAAAAGAGTCATCTGCTCTCGCTGTATCTTGATGTCAAACACCGATCGATCTGATGATAATGATCCACTTTAAGTCGAACAAGCCTAATAATTCAGTGAACCATTTATAAAGAACCATTTACTTCCTCTCCTCAAGGAATCAGCTATTTGAACAAATAAATAAATGACTCAATGATTTAATCATTAAGATCTCTACCAGCACCTATACTGCCAGGTTTAGTTTCATTAAAGAAATAATATTTCCATAGTAATAATAGTAAAAATAATAAAATAGATTATTAAAGGTGTAGTTCACCCACTAAAAATCAACATTTTGTCATTATTAAGTCACCCTCATAGTCCAAAAGAATGTGCAATAAATTTTATGTTGAATCAAACAAAATATTTCTGGCTAAATCTACGTTTGAAGCTTTATACAACAAGACCTTTTGGAAGTACTTTCTCGGCCTAGTTTGAGTTAAATCCTCAGAAACTGATCTTCGAACGGTTCCTTCATCCTGTTTACATCAGTGGGAGATCAGGCTTTTTCTTCATTAGCATCAAAACAATAGAACTTCTTATCTATTGCGACAAGTCAAGCAAAAATGTTTCGTATTTTTAAATATTGCCTTGTAACTCATTTAAATTTTTTTGTATTCATTTATTTTTAATTTGTTTGAATAAATATTTTCTTTTCTTATTCTAAAATCTGAAAAGCACTTTGAGATATAACATTCAAAGGATTTTTTAAATTATTATTCAGGTTTTGGAAGGCATGGGTAAATGAACCATCCTTAAACATTGTCTCTCTAGCAGAGCCGTTTGATCAGAAGAAGAGCAGAGATGAAATGTAGAGGAAGCAGACTCACCCAGAAGAGCAGATTGAAGAAAACCATCCCGTATCTCAGGGCCCTCAGACACCCCTCAGCCATTCTGCAGCGGCGCAGCTCTAGGAGAAAGATGAAGGACAGGTCGAGGTAAAACACCACATATTTCCGGCCCTGTGCGGTGGTGTAGCTGGCTTTAGCTTTCTTTGAGCCCGGTGTGGTGCGAAGGCCGAAGACGAAGGGCGAGCTGTGGTACTCATATTCTCCGCTGTAGCGCAGCGGCGGCGATCCTGACTTACTGTCCAAAGAAGGACTGCGGCGGTACGGCGTTTCATCTGTACTTGACCGCCGCATTTTGGGTTTGGGGGCTGGAGCCGGGGCCGCAGCCCGGACCCCCAGGGGCCAAATAATCCCCACTTTTGCACGGCTGGAGTCACAAAGTAAGAAAAGGGATAAGACTGCAAGATGGAAAGCACAAGCCCACAACCTTTACAACTTGGCCATTATTTATTTATTTATTTTGATATATATATAGTATTTAAATTAGTGTAAGTGTAGTCCAACAGAGGTCCACCCACAGTCCTTAGCAGTGTTTCATCACTTTAAAGGGCAGATTCAATATCTTTCAGATGCACTTCAGTAATTTCCTGCAGTTAATCCTTTCTGGATCCTCAATCAATGGCATAGCTGCTCTAATGCAGCTTCATTAGGGAAGATGCCTTACCACAAAGATGCATGGCAGCTCACCTCTTTACAACCATGCATTTGACCCGATTCATTTCCTGACATGTGCATGCTGGCACTCGTGCCTCTGGCCTCCTAACCAATAAACAACGCTTGTCCTGTTAGACACCTACTAGAGGAGCAACGTAAAGTCCTGCTCGCGGCTGGACCGTGCAAAAAAATCCAGTATTTTCTTGACCTCCAAATCATCTGAAGGATTCCCAGACAGCATGAATGAACAGATGAATACAGATGAACCGAGGTGATTTTTAATACAACGAGGCTTCTCTCCTGCTTTGCCAGTCAAGGTTTCAATCTTCAATTTTGCCCCAAAGCATCATCCCTTATCCTGCTTCTCATGTTCTGGCAAACCTACGGTCAGTTTCTTTCCTTGGATTCGACATCCCTTATCCCTGCTGCTTCTTGATGCTTCTTCCTCTACCCCTGCGTCCTAGTCCCTCTCGGCTGGGAAGGTTTTCTTTAGGATTCAGGGTTAACCGCTTCCCTCCTTCCACCCTCTTCTGTGCTTGGCTGCGTCGAGCGCTGCTCACTCCAGGTATAAAGCAGAGACTGATCCTCGCAGGATGAAGAACCCAAGCGCCGTCTCTGTGTGAGTCTCCTGCGCTCATACACCCCCTCACACACAGTCTCTCGCTTCTCTCTCTCCGGTAACACAAATCATTCAGACTCTGGCCACGCCTCCTCACTGCTCAGCCAATCGTCTTCTGCTGCTCGCCATCTTCCTTCAACACATAGCTTCTCTGTATCTCACATCTCTTCTTATCAGTCCACAGCAACCCTTACTTGTGATTACAGCCGTTTTCAATCCTGGTTCTTCATCTCTCCTCCTCCTCTTGTTTTGAGCTGCTGGGGTGTATCAGCATGAAACACGCTCGCTGACATTCATCACGATTAGAGTAAATGTCAGTGTGTGCCTTTGTTTTGACACAAATAACATCTCTTATGATTCAGATTCTTCTGACTGCAGGATGCATCTGAGGGAGCTAATTACAGAGCCTTCAAAAACATATTGTTACATTCTGATTGTTTTCTTGTAATATCTCTTGGTGTTTGTGTTAAACAGATTACTACAGAACTACTAGCACAAAGCAAATGCATTCAGTCGAGCTGTTGTTCAGAATCTGTCCAAATATTGTGATTGGTACATTAGGTCCTGCAGTGCAAAGGTTTGTGAAACTCTCATCTGCTCCTGTTAAACGCTTTTATTCCCAGCTCACATTAATTCAGCCAGCCTCATTAGCAGAGAGTCGTCATTATCAGTCCCTCTCTGCTCAGATCTCGTCTAATCAATGCAATGGTGCATATATTTTAGAGCACTATACATTTCGTTTGATTTGATTTCAACATATATGCAAACAATGTGTAGAATTTTTGGAATGAATGACCTAAAGCTCCTTCATTTCCAATTCCCTTTAATGAAGCAAGGTGCTTTTTGATTAGACGAGATCAAGATGATTTTGACTAAATATTAATATATTTACAACATATTCAATATTTTTTGTGAAACGTGACACAGCATTAGAAATATAAAATCGATATTATAGTCATATAAAATTGTAAATTACTCACAGGATCGTATAAAATTCCTGTCGATCACACCTCCTGAAGGAAATCTTGTACTTGTTTGAGAGCAATAATTCTTAAATATGTTCTTGCTTTACTTGTGCATATCACATTTTCTTACAAAATATGATTATATATATTTTTTATAAGTATTTCATGTCAGTTTTCCTTTCAACAATCATTAGCATGGTGAAGTCTTTTATTCTCCCTTAATCAGCAGAAAAACTGCCACAAAGACGTGATTTCTGAGTCAGATTACACCTCTCTGTTTAATTTACAGCTCATTTTCACTCGTTTCTATGATTCTGAATACATTAATCATTCAAGGTTTGAACAGAAAAAAACATGAGCCAAATTTTGCCATGTGAAAAAAATATGTGTAAAGTTCTTTTGCATTAAATAGTGTATTTAAAGCAAGAGAAGCTACAGAATAATCTCTTACATTGACCTAAATATCACTATTCTGCTGCTCTCATAAAGTCTGTTATCACCTCCTTCAACATGCAGAGACCTGAAAATTAACTATTTATTGTAGAACAAAAAGCTTGATTTAATGAAATTGTATTTCCTGAGCTTCATTCTCATGTCTGGCCCTCGGCGGCACAAATCTACTGCACAGGAACATCATCGTTATCTTTCTAATTAAAGACTGGGATGAAAATAAGTCTGCAGAAGTACAACATGTTTTAGGACTCTCTGTCAGGATATTTCAGTGCAAAGCATAACTTGATAACTTTTATTTTTAGTAATTAACCCTAACGACTAATCCACTGTAACTAAAATAAAGTTTACTGTGAGAGGTCAGGAAAAAAGAGCGAGTACTGTCAGATGTTTTTTTCAGCAGATATTAGTTTGGATCTAAACTGAACAAAACAACAGGTTTTCTAAATGACTCACCTCTGCAGCTGCTTTACTGTCTTATGATTTGATCTCAGAAGATGCTGTTTTTCTCCATGCTATGTTTATTGAAGTCGAGCTGGTTTCTCGCTCTGCTTCTGGTCAGACTCAGGGAGGGACCGACGGCAGGCATCTCAAGAATGCTGTTATTCTTAACTCAAACTCTATTTTTATACTCTGCGTGGACCAGAATCACTTTTTTGGTCTACTTCTAACATCTCACTGGAAGAGAAAAAGTTGAAGTGAACCTAAACAAGAGTTAGTAATAAATACATTTATTGTTTTGATATGTGTTCCTAATAAGATGATTCATCTAGTTTGCTTTAGAGATGAGGCAAGTATTTATTTCTATCATCTGAAATAATCGCTTTAAAAACAATTTACTAAGGTTACATGGAAAGACATCAGTGTCATCTGCTGGTCAAATACACACATGCTTTTAGATTCACAGTACTAAATGTATACTTTCACGGCAAACTTTCAAAATAATATTTTGTTTTCATAGAATTGTATTTCAGCTTCAGTATATTGTGTCTTCTAACTATCACCAACATTTGACAATACATCTGTTTTATTAGCTGAACAGACTTCATCTGAAATCCCTCGTTTCGATCACTCTGTTGTTATATTACTGGATTATGATGAAATAATCACCGAGCAGTGGTCTGTAACCATGGCGATGAAAGAAGCAGCGCTAATTTGTTACAGTGTCGACACAATAAAACACTTTTACTGTTTATTAACAAACTGATATTGTTATAAACGTATTATTTAGGAAAAAAATTATAGTTAGTGTTGCCTGAAATTATGTTTACCTTAATTACTCCCGTGTCGAAGTGTTTAGCCGATCTCTCTGAAATGTTTAGTAAAAGTCTTGTGAGGTTTATCCGTTTATTCGGTGAAGTGTCTCTGTCTCCCTCTGGCGGCGGGGCAGGGCGCTGCTGCTTCTGCTTCAGCTTTTCTTGAGTGACGCGAAAGGCATTTTATCATCACCTTTTTTGTGCAATTATTTCAAGACCCTTGATCCTTGAGGGTGTTACCCTCTTTATCAATATTAAATGTTTTATTATTTCAGTTTTTTTCAGTACATATATTCAGAATTACAGAAAAATAATGTTGTTGTTATTTTACAATTCCCTAAAAATAAGTTTCACATGAATTCATGAGATAAATGAGAAAAAGAGACAGTGCTAATAAATATCATGGGCCTTTTTTCATAGACCTTCAGAAAACAGGAAGGAGAAAGTCAAGTGATGTATTTTTTTATTTTATTTTATTTTTTTAAATAAGAGATTTTTGTTAAACGGTAACTTCAGCAGACCACTGTTTTCATTATATATTTATTCAGCATTTTTTAGTTGATGGGGTAATTGTAGACGAAGCTAGCTGGATGGAGAAGTCGTGAAAAGAGAAGTTTATTCTTGGCCAGACTAGGCTGCAGGTGATGATCTTTCCTCCATGTCGAGATGGCAGCCTGAAATCAGATCGTTTGTGCTTTCAGTGTGACCAGTTAATGAAGATCTTCAGCGTGTGAGCTAGAACATAAGAGTCTTCAGAGGTCAATTTACATCAGTCCATTCTGTAGTCGAGTTATTGTCTTAATCTAATAGCAATAAATGCTGGATATGAAATGAAACACAAAGATTAGATATGTGAAGGGAAGTTATTTGAGAGCATTTCTGAGAAGAACATTGTAATAAAAGAGTCGAGATCCGCTGGATGTGAGGTGTGTGGCTCAATCCCTCCGACATTGGTTGTTACGCGATGGCGTCACGTGCGGTGGCCCCGCCCCCACGCAGGCTCGCTCTCCCGCTCTCGCTCTGTGCTGCTGACGGTCGTGTCTCTGTGCGCGGCTATAAAAGCTCGGTTTTTTGGGATCATGTCTGTGTCACCGGACAAACGTCGAAAGATGGAGTCTGCGCTGGAGCAGATCAAGAAATACACGGTGGTCGTTGCAGACACGGGCGACTTTAACGGTAAATTTCTTATAACGTTAGATATTTCCGTTAACTTACTTGATGTTGAGTCAGTTTGTCTCTTAGATGACTTCAGAGCTGTTCTAACTGACAGCCGCAATCATAGATTCTGTTTAAAAACTTAGAAAACTCTCATATTTAACGTTACTTCCCTTTTCCTCTAAGAAGGCTTGAACGTTATTTGGTTAATAATTGCTGAAGTTAACCCGCGGTGAGGAACTACTGTTTTCGCAACTGTGCTAACAGTTACACTTAACGTATGTCATGAAGGACAGTTATCTACGCGTAACGCACGATATACATTAGAACTTACAAACTGTTGAGTTGAGTTAACTAGATCTGAGTAAAACACGTGATCTCGTTAATTGGTTTATTCAAAATTAAATCTGGGTGAGGGAAGAAAAAAAAATACAATATGGAACGATGCCGAGACCCGGAAGCGAAGAGTCATTGGACGAACGCTCCTCATCTCATGAATATTAAGTGTTTTACGGAGATAACTAAATCTGATTGGTCGAGAGACCGATCTTAGTAAAGTGGGCGATTGTCACCCGACTGGTTACAGAATGCTTTACTTATTAATATTAATCATCTTACGTGCGCGGCTTAATTAATATTCATGAATTTGGCAGATCATTTCCAGCAGGAAGTTCTGATAGCAATAGGGATTGTGTTTCTTCAGAGTGCGAATACACATGAGTGATGGAATCAGATCTCGCTGAAAGTGATTAAAACACGAGAATAGTTAATCTTTTAATGAATCCATTACTTTCTAATTACACAAGCCTTAACAAGAATTTTGTACAAGATCATGCAAATTCTGTCTGATTTTAGCTTGCATATAAAGCTGTTTTTTTTACAAACGTCAACCGGCAGACTTGACTTTATCTGAGTTTGTAAGTTGCTGTTGACAAGCATGTCTCTGTACGTCTGTCCAGGACACCGAAGTGAGCTTTGGATATAATCCAGAATTTCTTGTTCTATGAATTGGCCGGCTGTAACTTGCATCAGATTGTATTGCCTAAGACTGTCTTGTGAAACTGCGCTGTGCCGGTCCGTGATTTCAGTGTTTGTTTTTACACAAGGAAGAGACTCCCTTCTGTGGCTTTCTGCATTGTCATGATGATGAGGCGGTCGATCCGTTGACTAGTTCCTGAACATTGTAACACAGTACAATACTAGAGTACCAGTTTAATGCAATCCAGTACTTCCCTTCGCTGAAGCGTGCTGATGGTGTACAGCTATCAAAGCACACACCGGTCTTCATCTTCACGCTCTCACCGGTCTGACACAGGATCGTTAATACTAGCTCTGAGTGTTCCCGGAGTGTACTTTAGTACTTCTATTCCTCAACCATGCAGCAAAGATCACACACGTCTCCAAATCTGCTCTTTGTAGAAATCAATGTTTATTCTCGACCGTGAGCCCACTGTTCTCTGAACAGAAAGATGCATGTACAGAAATCAATGTCACTCAGGTCTTCATCATAATTGGTTATACCGATCTGCTGATTGCTCTGCAAGGATCTTAATCGCATGACTGTTAGTTGTACTGTGTTAAGGACTTCTTTCGTAAATATAGATTATTTGATCATCGATATATGTGATCTTTGACCTGAGCATCCTTGGGTGATTCTCACGAAATATTAGTTTTAAAAATTCCAAGCATCAAATTTTAAAAATGCTTAAATTAACTTTTTTTT
>JAUMHR010000072.1:20898032-20919570 GCA_032361145.1 Enteromius fasciolatus | reverse complement strand
ACATGGACATCTTGGATGGCATAGTGGTGAGTAAATTATCAGCAAAAGTTTTTTTGAAAGTGAACTTCTCCTTTAAATCCAACCATCATAGACTGAAAGCTTTCATTTGCAAGCGTTTTGTCTTGCCAATTTACACATTCAAGCAATTTCAGACCATTTAGATGAAGAATTTTCTGAGCTCAGCTGCTGCACACACACCCGAAGCACGCAGAGAGAGAGAGAGAGAGAGAGAGAGATAAAGCGGCCTCAGACAACGCCTCAACGGATGAATACATACACACAAAGTTATGTGAAAATAACCACTTTGGCAAGTATTCTGGTAAGTTATGTCCATGTTAACATATACAGCTGACAAAGAAAGAAACCAAACAATCAAACAATACCACAGTGTTAACAAAAATGAATCCGTTTTTAACTTCTACAGTAAGCACTGTTGTGTTTTACAGTTGATTATTACATTTCTGCATCTGAATACTACGGTTACTGTCGTATTTTCTGTTGTAGGCTGTTCATCTATGCTTGTAACCTGTGCAGTTGTTTTTGCTGTATTACTGTCTTAAGTAGTTAAGCTATTAGTTTCTGCTTGGGTATAGAAGTACTTAAAATAAGCTTTAAGTAATAAATGAAATTGACTTCAGCATGATCCAAACCATGAGTTGTGTGATCCACTGCACCTTTAATGACACCAACAGCGAAAAAACAAAAACCACGTAGACACGAGTAGGAAGGAACTCTGTGGTCCTTCAGTTTCCTGTACCTTTCTGGGGTCTGAATGTTGTCCAGATCCTCAATGTCCAGTACCATTTGCTGAGACTCCTCTTTCGCGGTCTCAGTCTTCTCCTCTGCAAGTTTCAGGTAGGCACGGACCACATCCTCCAGGGATTTAATATTCACCTGAAGCACAAGAGGAGTAGAAGTCAGTAATTTCATGAGAAGGATATAACAATTGAATTGAGGTCAATTCTACAGAAATAATAACAGAACTTTTCATTCATATTGCATTATTCATCCAGGTGCAATGGATTATTGAGAAAGGAAATATATGTTATATAGAAAATATAGACTGGGTTCTATGCAACCGTTGATTGGATTTTGAGATGCAAGCACTGCTTTCTAAAGCAGAAGAACGTTAGCTTTAAGGTGTACTGAGTTATTGGAGAAATCCTGCAAATGTCATCAGAGAGCAGTCTGACTATTTATGACATATTAAACACTCCAAGGGTCAAAACAAAATGAATCTCAAAAATAAAATGCTCTCTAACCTGTTGACAGATGTTCTTGTACTGATACAGTCCCTCCTTTGCCAAGTGGCTCTTGCGCAGATCCACGCAGAGCTCCAGGTACTTGAGCATGATAGGCTCGTGTATCTTCTGCCATGTTCGGTGTTTTTTGCTCTTGATGACATCGTAGAGCACATCCAAAGCTGGCTGCTTTTTACCAACTTCAAGAAACTCTGAGAAAAGAAACAGAAAGACTGTCATGACCACAAAACTTTTGGGAATATGTTTATGACACATACAGCAGCCGGATGGGACTGGTTCACTGAAAACAGGGCTCATGGTCATTTTATCAAATTCCACTTAAACACAAATGGGTAATATACAGCTAACTGCAATATTAAATAAACAGAGAAAAATCGTGTAACGTTACGCAAAACTTGTGGCAGGTGCGCAGTGCTGCTATCCCACTCAGGTTTTGTTTAACGTAATTATTTTGTCCAAATAACAACGTATTTCCGTTTCAATCACGAACAACCAATACTGTTGCAGTTTAAAGGATGTTCCTAGTGCATACTGTTAATTAATCTTTAAACTCCCGATATCGTAGCTAAATTGTCATTGCTAAGCTAACGGAATAGAAAAGCTTGCTAACACACGTTAGCATTAACAAAACGGTCCCTGTCTTTGTTCTTTTACAAAGTATGTGGAATATTTACACTTTATTTCCAATCACGATCTTTAAGTAACGTTACGCTAAGAAGATGGATATATGCTACAGTAGTAAAGCTGATTTAAAACGCTGCATCATACATGACACACAGGCCCAGCAGCTGTGACATCCGGCCTGCACGGAACATGGTTCCAGCACGCGCCATAGCGAGCTAGCAGCTATAGACCCACGACTACAGTCCTAGAGACGACCACCTACAACATTCACCCACCGTTTGCACGCTTAAGAGCGTTCTCCGGTCTCTGGAAATAAGCTGGCATGGTTATGGCTTGCTAGCAGGCAGTTTTCAGATAGTCGAGGCTGTTTTATTGACACTGCCTGTCCATCCGCGCCGTGACTTCTCGCCGCGCAAGCAAGAAAGGACTAGCGCACGTGAACTGCGCCGGCGAGGAAACCCAGAGTTCCCGTATGTACGCGCTTCCCCGACAAGCAAAAACACCATAATTTTTTTTTCTCAATACAACAAATTAATCTTTATTATTTGGAATTGTTATGATTGGTCTTATTATTTGATATTTTAATATTTTCAGTATTTTTTTTTTTTCAGAAATTATCTATAGAATACGAAAAGCCCTATGGGGTAAGATGAGCCTCTTTTTTCACTTATGTGGTCCTCAAGATAAGGAAAAACTTAAGGCAGCAAAAGTTATAAAATTATGACTTCTTATTAAATAATGTTCCCTGGGGCAAACCTCAGTTTGCCCCAGGTTAGGGGTAAGTTGACCCGAGTGAGTGGGCAAGATGAACCATCTGGGTAAAAACTGACTCAATCTGATTTAACCCCATGTGGAATTTTCAAAAACTTAATAATACCTAAAATAAAACCTAAAATAAATCCAATCAAATTAAGTTTAATTTTCAATCTGTAAACACCAAAGTTTTAACCTTTCCAAAAGCACACTAAACAGAGAGTTTGATAAGTAAAATTAAATAAAAACTAAATTAGAATGCATACATATTGTAATCATTAATAATTCATGCACATTCTTCACAAATCTTAGCATTTGAAACATAATGTAGTTTAAAGCGATTGTGCACCCAAAATTTATTTTTAATAAACACTGGAACATTTCTGGAAACATCTTGACTTTTTAAGAATGTTTAATTTGGATAATATTGTCCTGAATTTCAGGAAAACCAGCTGTATTATTAAGTGCACAGGAAACGGGGCATAAATGGTTGAACATGAATAATGTTTGAATATCACATTGTTAAGTTTAACAGTGGTTAAAACTTTATTTTTGTGAAATTATGTTTATAGGTGAGTTTTATCTACACAAACCCAGTCTTTAATGTAGCTTATGCCTTAAAACTTGGTGTTACTTATTTGTGATTATATTAAATATTAATCTTATTTATGTTAGAATATTCTTTTATATTTTGGTTTTATTATTGGTAAGTTTGTTCTTTTAAAATATATTTTATATTTATGTTAATTATTGTTGTTGTTTGCTATTAGAATATGTTTAATTATGGTAAAAAATAAAAATAAAATTTTAAAAAAAGCTTATTCGCACCCAACACACTAGATGTCAGTATGTCGTTGAATATTTAGTTGAAACCCGGAAGAAGCGTGTTGGTCACTTGACCAGTAGTTGATACTGTTTACGATAACTTCTCGTTTTTGTGGGTTTGTCGTTTTTCTCTGTATTTTTTCCTTTGGCACAGGAACTCGGATGAATTACTGCAACTCAACAGCTGGCTCACATCCACTGATATGCTAGAAACTATTTGATCATTTGTAACGCTCGTCTTACTTTAGAAAACTGTACCTGAATTGGACGCTTAAACATTTTTTTTTGCAAGAACAACCGTATTTTTTTGACACTGCGATAGTTTTCTGGATAAACTGTCCCGGCATATTTGACAGTGGGTTGTGTCTGTTCGTGCTGACACTGCACGTGCTTTCCAAACTGTAAACATAAATGGTTCAGAAACTGTTGAAGTGAAAACAGATGATCTTGGTTAAGGAATGGAATATGGCTACATCTGAGATGATGCTAAGTCTTGGATTAATTGGTAAGATTAACTTTTTGTTTTTTTATTTAGAATATAACCCCCCAGTTTCACAGACAAGGTTTAAGCTAGTCCCAGACTAAATTGCATGTTTGAGTAAATTGAATATCTTGCTTAAGTGTCATTGTTCTGTGTTTAGATGCACAACTGTAATATTTTCTTATAAGGCATTTTTGTAAAAGTTGCTTAAATATCTTAATTTAACTAATGCCTAGTCCTGGCTTAAGCTAAGCCCCGTTTGTGAAACCGGGCCTTTATGTATTAAAGCTATAGTTAACCCCCAAAATATAATGATATTCATTCAGTTGAACAGTGACAGCATTATCTGTCATTGTGGAAAAAGATGCAGTGAAAGTTAACGGTGACTAAAACTGTCTGTGGTCTGCCTCATAAAAATTTGGGGTGACCTGTCTCTTTAATTACAGAATAATGATTATTATGTGAGTAATTGCATTCGTCTCCCTTATGCAGAGAAAGATGTAAATGCGGACACGCTTTGGGTTTGGTGTTATCCTTCTATTAATGCTGATCTGAGAGAGGTTCTGTTGAGAAAATGTTGCCTGCCGTTGAACAATCAGGTGCTGCACACGTTTGTGTTTGGACAGTATTGCCGAACCTGGTACTACATCACCACTATTGAAGTTCAGGAGCCAACTGCGCTTAAAAAGGTACAAAACCTCATGTTTAGGAAGTTAAACTACCATTCTGAACTGCTTACAAAGCTGTGCTGTAATAATGCGACTACAGGAATAGTTATCTCACTTCAGTTGTGTGTGTCTGACAGTCCTCTGTAGAATGCAAAAGAAGACATTTACCAAAATGTTGACACTGCACTTTTTTTTCATATAATAAAAGTGATTGGTGACCAGGGTCAGTAAAGCTCTAAAAAGTGACAATAAGCATCAGTGTTATGTTTTTAGCAGACAGAAATCTAAATTATTTACTGGTTCTCATTCACATTACATATGTATGTAAATTGGCAGATTGTTATTGAATGAGTTAACTATTTCTATAATCCTGTGGTGTTCAACCTATAGGCCCCAAAATGACTTAGAATAAAACAAAACAAGCAAAAAAAATAAACTGAAATATTTCTTACCTGAATTTACATCCTTAACAATTGTTTATTTCCTATTAATATTATAAACATCATGCCAGCTTGCCAACTTGCTGTTCAATTTTATTCAAAGGTGACACATTTCTCAATAGTTATCACAGCTAAGGACTTCAACCCTGAAAAATATGCTGCATTCAGTAGAGTTCTATGCAGGTATGTTTTACTCAAGTGCTAAACATTCAGTGCTTGTGTTGGGTTTCAGAAACAGTTTTCCTTCAGTAAGCATCTTTTGTTTATCATCACAGCGTTCCTAAGGCCGGGTATACACTTAAGTTTTTGTATGTTTGTGGTGTTGCATCTGCATCATTGTTTTTGATCAGGACGTATATCAAACATGGAAGTCCAGTGAAGATGATGGAATGCTACATTGCTGTTCTGACCAAAGGGATATGCCAGAGTGATGAGAACGGCTCCTTCCTTATCAAAGATTATGATGTTAGGAAGGCCTACTTGGCGGGATCCTTAAAAGGTTAGGGTTAAACCTTTAAATATGAACAAGCGTTACATACCAAACAAGAAGTGAGCAGCTAAAAAAATGAATCATGTACTTTTAATACCGTGTACAATGTGTCTTGTTTCTGTAAAAATCTATGTAACGTATGACTTATGATCTATGTATGTAATTGACTTAATAAAATGTTTAATCTGTATTGTAGATGTTGTGTCACAGTTTGGTATGGAGACTATCATCCTTTACACGGCACTAATGTTGAAAAAAAGAGTAGTGGTCTATCACCCACGGATTGAGGCGGTGCTGGAGTTCACAAGGTAACCACAGAAATGATTGTTTAGTTGACATTAAATAAAAATGCACTGATGTTTACTTAAATTTATTACACGGCTCTCTGGAATGCTTGATTCTGATTGGTCAGTTGAGACATTTGCAGGTTCGTTCTTTTCAAATAATAACTGCTCCAAAGTAATAATAATAATAATAAGTAATAACGCAACAACAAAGATTACCGACCCTAACCCTAAACACAATTAACAATGGAAAATGTAAAATACATCCGTTGTTATATATTCATATGTAGATGTTATAAATTGTCTTACTAACGTTTGAATGTAGTCACGTGGTACTATATCGTTTCGTGGAAGGATGAAAATGTTCATTTAATTTAAATTGTTTTAAATTCATATTCATGTCCAGTTTTTTTCCTTATGTGGCAAGTAGCTGTGTAATAAGCGGGATAATGTTCAGGCAGCCTGTAGTTGCGAAATAAGCCCCTTCAGCGTGATACAAGATGATCCTGATCACACTGTCGGGGCTTATTTCTGCGATAACTACCGGCTGCCTCTACATTATCCCTTACTTATATATATAATATGCATTTGTCTTGTTTAGAATTGTTTTTCTGTGAACTACCCATGTCATATAACTTTTTTGTTTTGTGAATAAATACAATGAGTAAAGTGACTAAATTTGTGCGTAGTATAAATTATTAGGCTTACATAAATGTATGCTCATACAATGGACAACAACCGGAGGTCAGCAACGCTACAACTGAGGTGAAATGGAAAGAAAAAACAGTGGTAATAAGAGGAATATTCAGATTTAACACTGTAAAGAATACGTTTTGATGGCAGCATGTAAAGTACCAGTTTAGACGTGGTCAGTTGGTTGGACGGATACATTCGAACATTATAAAAACATTTCTGCAACGTTGTGAAAAAAACCCATATTTATAGCGTTTAAAAAACATTTGTCATATTAAATACATAGGCAAAACATTATCACAACCTTTTCATAACTTGAAAAAAACATGTTTGCTGAGATATTGTAATGACTGTAAGTGCTCTATCTTTCAGGAAAATTGACGATGGTTTGTTTTATTATACTGAAATTGTAATAACCATGTTTTCTTTGGCCTATTTATTTACCACTTGCATTTTTATTTATTTATTTTTTTAACTGTAGTAACCTTTTTGTGGTATGGTTAATTTTCGTAAGGGATATCTTTAACAGCAATGAGTAAAGGACATTGTCCTGAATCCTTATTAATGAATGCATTTTTCCTGTGGAACTAGAGACAAATCTATTACATTCACCGTGTTCCTCCTAAAATATAAGCGTAAGAGGTTAGCATTGCAGAAACAGCTCTCCGCTTGTATTTCAGGTGGAACACGGTGAATGTCATAGATTTAAAAGATCTGTGTGCAGGTGTGTGTTTGACTGCAGGCCGTGTGTTTCTGTGGGACAGGACTGAAGTCAAACACTCAGATGCTGACTGATTCAGTGCGAGTGACTGTCAGCAGAAATAAAGCAGACAGACTGCAAACAGCATCATTTCCACACTTTATTTCTTACAATATAACGTGCTCATCATCATAGTGTGTAATGTGTCCTGTCTGAAGTGTGTGTGTTTCTCCACACCTCAGCTCTGTGTGGGGTCGATCACTCGGCCCATGAACAACAGGCTAGAAGTGGCTTCGTGGTACAGAAAGAAGAAGAAGGGTCTGTTGACGATGAAGGTGGTTGGCATTGAGTAAGCTGTGATTCCTGTCGAAGTGGCTGAGGCCGCGGTCGTGCCCTTCTCATCCACCTCGATCACGGCTTTATGCAGCACCTGCACACACACACAGAGCCATCAGCGGCTGTAATGCAGTGTGTAATCAGTGTGTGTGAGGCAGCAGTCACCTGTGAGACTCTCAGGTGAGCGTCTTTGCTCAGACCCGTCAGGTTGGCTGAATGCAGGAAAACGCTGCTGATGCCCAGGTGTGGCAGGATCTCATGCAAGTCGTACGACTGCTCCATCTTGAACTTGGGCAGATGAACCTCCATTTTTCTGAGAGACAGTACAGCAGGTATAAAAGGTAAAGCAGGATGTTTGGTTACATTTTATTTGAAGGTGTCCATAATACAGATTAATTGCCCAGAAAGTAGTTCACTGACATAAAATAAAACGTTCTTCCCATGAAACTAAGTTATGGATCAGTTTGTAAGTATGTAGATGTAACAGACAGCTACTGTAGCTGCACTTTAGTTTGATTTAACCCATTAATACACAGCTTAAATACGTGTAATACCTTTTGAATTAGATCAAAATTACAGGACATTACACGGGCATAAGCTACTTAAAAAGTGTTTCAGGTTTGTGCTTAAATGTATCTGTGCAACAGACTGTGTGTAACAATAGCGGTCTGTTACATCTAAATCATTACAAACTGATCCATAACTTAGTTACAGTACAACAGCTACTACTAGGAATGTACTAGATAATTCCTCTGTATTATGACACCTTAAAATAAAGTGTTAAACCGGATGTTTTAACTAGAGGTTAAATAAAGAGTTCCACCATTTATTGTCCTGTCGGTCTCTCCTGATAAAAGCCTCAGCTCATAGTGATGCACCGACTCATTCACAGATATATGAAGTGTTTTGTGTTTAACGGTGTTTTGAGTGGCGAGAGTAAATGGTGACACACACACACACACACAGTAATAGTGTGCAAAATAAAAAGCAGCAGCTCTTCAGCCAGTTGCACTCTGTATGATTTATAATAACACTTCCTGATTCTTGCTTGTCATACTGTGGGATCCTCATCAGTGTAAAAGCAGACAGTGTTTCTGTGTCGTGTTCAATGAGCCACACCTGCTCTGCACAAACATCTGAAGAACATCTCCAAGGGTTAGTTCACACAAAAATGACAATTCCAAACCCATAAGACCTCCAATCATCTTCTGAACACAAATGAAGATATTTCTGATGATGTCAGAGAGCTATCTGACCCTCTATAGACAGCAACGCACCTGAAATGATCCAGAAACATAGTAAAAACATGGTAAAACAGTCCATGTGACACCAGTCTTATGAAAAAAATATTCTCCTAACGTTGCAAAATTGAAGTTGATCGACTGATGTCACATGGACTGTTTTACTGATGTTTCTGGATCTGGGATTATTTGAGTTGAGAGAACTTTCATTTTGAGGAACACTAACCCTCTAAAACATCAAGTTTATATAAACACTCAAAAACAGATCTTGCATGTGAATGCGGACATCAAATCAGATTGCAATGGTCAGCTAACATGTTAAACTAGTGAACAAAAGGGGCTTTCGCACCGTGTAGATGTAAGAACTAGAGAGCATCTGGTGGTTCCTACAGAAACAATCTCTCTCGGCTGTTTTCCTGCTTGTGTTCACACCGACAGCAGGAACTCAGAAGCGGCCGACAGTGATGTCTTTCAGCACATGAAGAACCGCTGAATGGAGAATCAGCGATTGGAGCTGGTTTGTTTGTGTGTTCTTAAATATTAAAACGAGCGGTTCATTCATAAATTGATGATCACTGTGGAAATACAGCTGGAAGGCAGCAATCGCAGCCCTGAAAGGGGCGGGGCTACATGAGGTCAACAGGACTGTTTTAGACTCTACTCTAAAGTAGCAGCTAACTTAAGCTACATCTACACGAATCCAGGTGAATTTGAAAACGGCGTTTTGGTCTAAAAATGCTCCGCGTCCACACTATTGTTTTCAATCCTTTCCGAAGAGTTGATCATCCATGCTGAAATGACTGAAAACGCTTACGTTCCTGTACTGATTCAATGTGCGTTATTTCCGTTTATTTACTTACATTACGTCTTCTTTGAAGAAAAGCTATCTGGAGCATTTCAAACGAAAACATATTAGTGCGGACATGGCCTTAGTTCCCCAAACGGAGTTCCTTGAACTAAACTAGTTCCTGTGGTGTGAACGCACCAAAAAAGTGGGAACTTCAGCCAATAATTCTTGGAACTATGGAGAAGGTTCCTCCGGTGTGAAAGCCCCTAAAGACTACAGATTTTGGACTTTGGGTTCTTTCAGGACTGGTGAGTGCACCGGCTGAAGGCTGAGGCTCACATGCGTCTCATGTTCTTGATCCAGCGCTGGAATCGTTCGGCGCTGATCTCGTCGTCGATGACAGTGTAGTCGGCCGCGGCATCAGGAAGCACGATGAGCAGCGCCGCTCCGCCACGGTACGGCAGACGTAGCACTCGAGCACGCAGCTCCAGGTCTTCGGCTGTGGAGAACCTGTCCTCCTTCACCATCATCGGCACCTGAACGATGTTGTACTTGTCCACATAGAAGCGACTCATTTCTGTGCTGTTCGGGTCGAAGGGATGGTCCCAGTCACCTTGAGTACAAAGAGTTTTACATGAGATCCCAGTTCTTTGAAGCAGTTTCCATCTGCATAGAAACTAAGGCTGCCATGAAAAATCGATGCGAGATCTCTCTCTGGAATGGATTCTGAGCTGAGTCTGTTATTCTCCTCGGCTCTGAATGCTTTTATGACAGCCCTTGTTAATTCAGTTCAACCTTTTCAAACTTTATGAATGATTACTTTAGGTTACTTTAGCTTTAAGGATTTAAAGTACGGCTGTTTCTAAAGCATGCAGAGACATCTGCTGTTTAAAACTAAGCTCAGAATCTCCTTGAGAAAGAATCATCATGCTTATGGGAAATCTCTGAATCGAATGCATCAGTTAATTTCCCAGGCCTACTAGAAACTTACCCTGAAAGAAAATGGTGTTGAGGAGCATCATCTGCGTCAGCGGCTCGATGCTCGTCACCATTTGGCTCACTTTGCCGCCGGTCTTTCTGCTTACATACTCGTTGATGGTGCTCTTGCTGAGCTCTGTCTTACTGAAATCCACATTGTTCACATCTGCACCGAAGAACGTCTTGATCTGATCACTGAAAACTCTCTCGACGTTAAAGCGCTCGTCTACGAAGAGTGCCGTGCCCTGCTCCATGTGCAGCTTCCCGTCCTGAGAGATGTTCTTCTGCAGCTGATCAAAGAGCTGCGGGATGAGCGTGGCATCTCCGGTCTGGTCCAGAGTGTCCAGATTCAGTCCCTTCATCACCTGGCTGCGCGTCGAGCCCTTGGTGGCCAGTAAGAGCGTGGCGAAAGACGTTGAAACACTCAGTGGTGAGAAGATGATGTTTTTGTCATGATAACTTGATATCTTGCGATAGAGGTTCATGGCAAAGTCAATATTTTTAAAGGCCAGATCTGTGACATCAGGAGTTTTGGGCTCTTGACCTTTAAGCACACGCAGTAAAACAGATGAATAAATGAGAGTGAACAGCACCCTTAAATCCATCGCTTTTTTTCCTCCCCAAAATTCTTTGACCTGAAGAGACAAAACAACAGCTTGTATTGAGTTTTAATTATTCAAGAGAAATGCAGCTTCATATTAAGACACACAAGGACCTGCCATTCATCAGTCTTCCCTCTTTTCTAAAAGCAAGAAACATGGAGGCAAAAAACTGAACCATAAAATGTCCCAACATCTTAAAATATAAACTGTAAACACACACATAAAGAAACATGCATACTCACTGACAGAGGAAGATGTTTTCCCGTCTGTTGTGTTCTGTCTGTTTGCAGAGACAAAGTTCAGTGTGCATTAGAGATTATCTATTAACAATACAATTTTAGACCTGTCTGAAACAGATCAGTGATGGCAGATCACCAGGTTACTTGCACTTGTTTGGGTTTCAGTGCTTTATCTTGAGTACTTTATTGTAGGAATGGCAATCCTTCTCATGGCGCTTCAAGAAGAGTTTGTCTCTTCACTGGAGCAGATTTGGAGAAATGTATCACACCATCACGCGCTCAGGATCAGGACTGAATGTAAAAAGGTTGTGATGGACTTGTTTCTTACAAATGCAGCTTTTGCCTTCTTCAGACGTAAACTGATGTACTGGAGTTGTGTGATGTTTTTATCAGCTGTTTGGACTCTCATCTGACGGCACCCATCCACTGCTGAACATTTTCAGAAAAACAATTAAAAAAAAAAAAAAACACAAAGAGAGAATGCATTGTATTCTTTTTGTTCTGTAATTATATATTTTATGATATATAGTTTCTTCCTATTTACTTACCCTACGTTTATTGTTTTTATTATCAGTCTTATCTTGTCACTGTCATTATGTTAGTACTCTGGAAGATTCTGTCACTAAACAAATTCCTCACATGGGCAAACCGATCAAGCTCTTTCTGGTTCTTTCAGTTGGATATGACTTTAATGTGGGAATCTTTTGACTGGGTTCTGAGAATATCATTTTGACACAGTACGTCTCTCCATCATGTTTACTTCTGCAGCTGTATGACGGCATTCAGACAGACTCCTTCTTTCCATCGTAAATCGTAAAAAACTCCAGAGTTAACACTGAAGGAACATCTGACGTCTTCAAGAGATGAACAGATTCAAAATATTCCACAGAGAAGAAACAAACAACATCCACTTAGGGAAAAAAAAGAAACATTTTTATTTAAGAAACAATAAGTGTATATAGGAGTGCAAGAATAACCAATCACTGAAAAACTACTGGAGAATGTGAAACGAGTTCAGAAACGCTGCTGTGCCACCAAGCGTATGAAATTATAGAAAAGAATGTGAAGACCATGAGAAATCACAACCTAAATCCAAAAGAGCTGCCGCCGACTGATGAACGACTAAAACAAGTGAAGGTCTGAATCTGAACAATGACTGAACTCCACGTCAGCATCTGACCTCATTGTGCCGTCTACCTAGGGCACATCACCCACCGCTCACCGGAGGCAGCAGAAGTTCTTCACTACAGTCCACAGAGGAGAAGAGCAGAGAGATCCAGTAATCCCAGTAAAGCCCAATGGTCCCAGAATGCAGGAGTGGTCCCAGCGCTGACAGCTCCCTCCTCACGCTCGCGGTCCGTCTGAGGAAGAGGAATGAACCGGGAAAACGCTTCCCTTTCACCTCGTTCAACTCAAAGAGGAGAAGCGAAGCTAAACGAATGTCCCTTTATTACACAGGGGGACCCGATCGGTCCGGGGCAGTTCTGAGAGGAGATGTGAGTCCCATCATTCCCAAAGAGAGGTCGGGTCGAGGGCGTTCAGGGCGTGTGTCACCGGCGCTGATGGACCGTCACTGGTTGGGTTTGGTCCCGCTGTCTTTGGCTATGTCTGCAATACAACAACATTTGCAATCAACATCATCCCAAAGCAGACAACAGATGATGATGATGATGATGATCTTACCGGCGGAGCTCCTGTCGTGAGCGGAGGACTGAGCTTGCTGCCTGTGACGAGATCAGAGCGCTATCATTACTGTACCGATGTATAGAGCGCCACTATATTCTATTTACTTCCCCTGATAAAGCAATAACGTAATGCACTGCACTTTAAAAAATGGCACTTGATTAGTTCCTGATGTCAATAAATTTATAATAAAAATAATTAAAATTATATAACAAATGCAGTGTTAAAAACATATGAAGTAAATCTCATGTTTTGTGCATCAGTTAAAAATGCAGACTCTCATGTCTGTGTGTCAAGTATCCGCTGGGTTTCTGTTTATTTTCATGACATCTCTGAAAGATATCAAAGTTTATTTTACAAAAGCACAATATTTTGTTAGTATTGTGAGTTTTTGAGCACTGACTGATCACGCTCACAGACACACAGCGCTCACCTGTCGAAGTAAGCCTGTCTCCTCCTGCGCAGCTCCTCGGCTGTCAGCGCCTCCTTCTCAGCGCTTCCTGATTCGTGAGACGAGCCGGCCGTCACAGCAGTGCTGGGGCTTCTGGGATCACTGCCACCTACAGCCGGAAAAGAGCAAAAGAACTGCAGATCAGAAAACAGCTCCGTTCCAGAGATTTCAATATGGCTCCAGCAATAAATTGTACATCTTTTCAGAGGTCAAAAACCACATGTGATTTTTCTTTTGAAGAGGAATGTCTGAAGAAGAAATAATGCTGAAACCAGATGTACTGTACAGTGGGCACAGAAAGTATTCAGACCCCCTTAGATTTTTCACTCTGTTATATTTATAGTTATTTTTTTCCTGATTAATGTACTCACAGCACCCCATATTGACAGAAAAACACAGAATTGTTGACATTTTTGCAGATTTATTGAAAAAGAAAAACTGAAATATCACATGATCGTAAGTATTCAGTATGCGGTGACACTCAAATATTTAACTCAGGTGCTGTCCATTGCTTCTGATCATCCTTGAGATGGTTCTACACTTTCATTTGAGTCCAGCTGTGTTTGATTATACTGATTGGACTTGATTAGGAAAGACACACACCTGTCTATATAAGACCTAACAGCTCACAGGCACTGTCATCACCTGTCCAGTACAGTCCCGACAGTGAATCATGGTGGTGCAGCATCATACTGTGGGGGTGTTTTTCAGCTGCAGGGACAGGATGACTGGTTGCAATCGAGTGAAAGATGAATGCGGCCAGGTACAGGGATATCCTGAACCAAAACCTTCTCCAGAGTGCTCAGGACCTCAGACTGGGCAGAAGGTTTACCTTCTAACAAGACAAAGACCCTAAGCACAGCTAAAATAACCAAGGAGTGGCTTCACAACAACTCTGTGACTGTTCTTGAATGGCCCAGCCAGAGCCCTGAATTAAACCCAATGGAGCGTCTCTGAAGAGACCCAAAAATGGCTGAACACCAACGCTTACCATCCAACCTGACAGAACTGGAGAGGATCTGCAAGGAGGAATGGCAGAGGATCCCCAAATAAGAATAAGGTAAGGATAAGGAGTACGTGACATGTGGCCAGGTATGGTTTCCCATACTAGGAATTTGTGCTCTGCATTTAACCCATCCACGTGCACACACACAGCAGTGAGAAGTGAACAACCACGCGCACACACACTGTGAACACACACCTGGAGCAGTGGATTGCTGCAGCAGTTGGGTGCCTTGCTCAAGGGTCTCACCAAGGAGAGAGTGCTGGTTATTCACTAATCCCACCCACAATCCCTGCTGGGACTCGAACCCGTGACCTTTGGGTTAGAAGCCCAACTCAGTTTTTCTTTTTTAATAAATCTGCAAAAATGTCAACAATTCTGTGTGTACATTAATGAGAAAAAAATGAACTTAGATTTTAGCAAATGGCTGCGATATAACAAAGAGTGAGAAATTTAGGGGGCATACTTTCCGTACTGTATCTAATTTCCTTCTCCCTCACAATTGTATAGGACATACAAGTTTGAGTGTCGTAAATATTATTATCTTAATTTTATTTTTGATTCCGGTTCCTGAAAAACATCAAAATTAAATCTTTATTTTTAAGGTCTTCGAGATTAAGATTTCAGGGCAGTTCCATATACAAACTGTTGTGTCCTATCCGTTTTCAATATGCATTTATCTAGTCATCACTGTTCAAATATGCAAATAAAAGTAAAGTATAGGAATGTACAGTGTGACATGTCAGATTATGAATCACCAGGATTAATTGTAAACTCTGGATAATTCTAGACCCCTGTTCATACTTTATCCAGTGTTATTTAATTCAAGCATGAGAGAACTTAAATGTTTGAGGTACTGTCAGTCAGTCTGCCAAATATGCCCTTTAGCAGTAGATACTATTTAATCAGACTGTTTAAAAGTTGATCAGAACATAGTTAAATCATGAGGAGCCGAATTCCTAGACAAAGAGGCCCAAGACAACATGGATATGCCACTGACTCTGTACCATCCTTCAGCCGACGCTCAAGATGTCACTTCATATGACTACTGAGCCTCCAGCCAATCAACAATCTTGGGAAAACCCTTTTTGCAACAAGGACCACAAAGGGAACCCCTAAACAGCAATGCAAGTACCATAGAGAGCAATATAACTGAAATGATCCAGAAACATGGTAAAAACATGGGTAAAAAAGTCCATGTGACATCAGTGGATCAACTAAAGTTTTGCGACGATAGGAGAATACTTTTTTTGTGCAAAGAAAACAAAAATAACATCATATACTCAACCATTCCTCTCCTATGACTTACGTCTTCATGTTTAGAGAACATTACATTGTAAGCGAGTGCTTTCTTCTACCATTGTTACACAACAGTTAAATGTCTCAAATTATGGTGCGTGAAACATCCCAACTTGAAAGTAGCACCAGTTTTAATAAGCTCTGGTCAGAACCATATTTCACATTCGCTAAATAAAGGAAGCAATGTCTGATTTTTTGAATATTTGCTAGAGACTTTCTGGGCACAATCTCTGCAGAAGATGCATAAAGCTGCTAAGAAAACTTGTGAATAGAAGCCAACGTAAAAAAAAAATCTGAATTGTGGGTCTTCACACAGAGGTGGAAAGTGTTAATGCAGAGTTGTGGATCTCAGAATTTTCGAGTAGTCACATTAAGATCGCAAGCTGGCCCCAAATCTGAGTGCCAAGAATAGGCAACAGTCGCTGATTATCTGATTCCATAACTATGGAGACAAACAGAGGGTTCTCGATGCCAGCAATAGGCAATCGGCGGACGGAGATTTGTGTAATGACGACAGCAAGGTGTCATTCAGGTTATTTTGGCTTCAGTGATTTGGAGGCGTGAAGAATTCCACGTAGTCAAGCAGAGACTTCGAGACATGGGCGCTCACTATGTGATGCTGTGTCCAGCCAAACTATAAGTCAGTAATGGAAGTGCTTCTAAAGTCTTTGAGACTGAGGCTGCTGTCTCACAGTACAGCACCTGATCCGACGGACGGATGATGAAATGACTGACGTCTTTCACTGTATGCCTGCTATGTAACGTTAGTGACATGAGTTAAAGTTTGCATACTTAATCCCTCTGTTTTTGAGTATCGTTGCTACGGGAGAATCAGCGAGAGATTTAAGATGAAGATTTTTCCCCAAGGTGCAGGGAAACAGCCCCATGTTATTTTTTTGTGTGTTTTTTCCATTCCTTTCTAATTTGCCACTTCGGCTTGTCATGATGACAGTGTTTTTATTTGCAGCTCCACATAAACTCTACAAGTGAAGTGGGATCCCTTGTATCCGCCTCCCGTCGACTCAGCGGCTCCACCATGGATCCCAGCTCCCTCCTCTCTGCTGTTTCCCAACGGTCCACCAGCTTCCCAGGGCTCCTCATCTCTCCTGAGGGACTTGTTTTCTTCCATTGTGTGCTCTGTGACCTAGTTTTCCCTACTGTTTTGATTGTGTCACTACATTTAGGCGTTAACTATATTCATTTACTTCAGTATTTAATGTGTTCTGTTCTCCCTCATCTGGTACTGTGAATGTTACATATGTCGACTTCTGAGGATTTATTAAAGACTATTTGACTAGATCTTCATCTTTGTGCATGTTTTATAGAACACGTGACAATAATAAAATCAAAATAATAATACAAAATAAAAAAACATGAATATGATAAAAATAAAATGCAATTAAGTTCTGTTTCCCCAGATTGTTCTGGCTATTTTTGTAATGAAAGAATGCACACACCTGCCATACTGAGCTGAATGGCTCTGCGAAGGTCAGCCTCCTCGTCCTCCACCTCCATGTCTTGTCTGCTGAGAGCCAGAGCCTTCCTCAGCTCCTCCTCATCCTCATCCAGCAGAACTTCATCTGCGGTGTGTCCGGGGTCTGACGCCTGCTGCACTGACATCCTGATCAAACCCATCAGTGCATCACATGATTCTCTTCATCTGTCTCATGCATTGAAATCATTTGAAGCACAAGCAGCCATGGATTACTGCTCATGTCTTCCTGTTGTACTGAAATTATCGATACTACATTTCTGTTATGGGTCACATTGATATTTCCATGGAATTTGCCAAAAAAACACTACGAAAAACACAAAGCACATGTTTTACATAAAACCCCTTTTGTAGCATGTCAGAGAATAAAAGCTAAAATGTGAAATATTCTGAACTGCTGTTTTGTTTAAATTATCTGCACAGACACAAAATACTGAGGTGCAAATGACTACAAATAAAACAAAGGGTTAGTTCACCCAAAAATTTTAATTCTGTCATTCATTTCTCACCCTTGTGTCGTTCTACACGTCTAAAGACCTTTGTTCATCTTCAGAACGCAAATGAAGATATTTTTGATGATATCAGAGAGACATCTGTCCCTCCATAGAGAGCAATATAACTGAAATGATCCAGAAACATGGTAAAAACATGGGTAAAAAGTCCATGTGACAGCGGTGGATCAACTAGTTTTGCGACGATAGGAGAATACTTTTTTTGTGCAAAGAAAACAAAAATAACATCATATACTCAACCATTCTTCTCCTATGACTTACATCTTCCGCCATTTTCTTCTAGGCGTAAATAGCCACAGATTACGTACATGTGCGTACTTTCACCCAGATGTAAACAAAGCTGATTACGTCTAATACATTAAAGTGCCCCTATTACACCCTTTTAAAGGTGGCTAATATTGTTTTGTGAATCTCCTAAAACAGGTTCACATGTATGCAAGGTCAAAAAACGCTTTAGTTTTCTCTCAAAATAGATTTAATTTTACCCCATTTCTAAATGATTGGTAAACGGCTCGTGTGAAGCAGTTCGTGGAATCAGTCTGTCTAAACCCCGCCTCTCCGTGAGCCCTCACTGCTGTGATTGGTCAGATGACGCAGTCCTTTATGATTGGTCTACCGCTACAGCGTGTGTCGGAGAACGAAACGCCCATTACCAGAACTGAGTAGCTGCGTCCGAAATCGCATACTGCTTAAGTAGGTACTACAGTTCTTCACTTGATGTAATCCACGTAGAAATTGTACTGTTTGTGAAGGGGGGCTAGTTGTTTGCGACGTAGAATGTGGGCGGACATTATTTAGAAATATAAAAAAATGCAAATATAATTTAAAAAATGCAAATATGTTACTTAGTGACGTGCGGCCGTAACAGAGAAAGATTTGAATTGCAGACGAATTGTTTAGTTGAATGTGAGCCGACTCTTTGTTTTGATAGACAAAAACTTCATGTAATGTGCACTGTCAGCGTCACAACTTTGCAGATCGTTTCACATACAGTTACATGAAAGATCCTATTTGAAAGGGATGATACGGGCACTTTAAAGCTTGTGTATACGGTGCGTTGAGATACTATAAAATGGTGGAAGACATAAGTCAGGGGAGAAGAGTAAATGATGGTATTTTGTTTTATTTGCTCAAAAAAGCATTCTCGTTGCACCAGAAAAGTGAGGTTGAGTCACTGGTGTCACATGGACTGTTTTACCATGTTTTTACTCTGTTTCTGGATCTGAATCATTTCAGGTGTGTTGCTGTCTATAGAGGGTCAGATAGCTCTCTGACATCAAAAATATCTTCATTTTTGTTCAGAAGATGATCGGAGGTCTTATGGGTCTCATTATGACAAAATGTTCATTTTTGGGTGAACTAACCCTATAAATCACATCTAGCATTGTTGGTCATTGAAGTAAATAGTTCATACTGTGTGTATATTTATTTTCAGTATGAAAGCTGTTGCCATTTCTAACCGCTAGGTGGTAGTGTTGTTATAAAGTTTCAATGTTGTTAACGTAGTTTGTTTCCTTGAAAATATTTAACCTGAGAATTTAATAAGAAATTAAGTATTTCATGTGAATGTCTTTGCAGTAATATTTTTGAAACTATAACTTAATCTACCTCTTTTTAAGTATTTAACCCTCAAACCACTCGTTCCCTGAAGGAGGGAATGAAGATGTCAAATCGGATGATGTGATTAGAGAGACCAATAGACTTTCATTTGCAGATTTGCATGCAATAATTGCATAGAGCTGCCACTAAGTTTAAGTAGTCATCATACGGAGGAGTTTTCACTGAGTGTGTGTGATGACGGTCAGTGCACCTCTGGGCCTCGTCCTCTCCGATCAGCTTGGGCCGCTGCTGCTGCTCGACTCTCATGATCCGCAAAATCTGATCGGCTTCACAGTCCGGTAGGTTCCCCCGGATCACAAATATGGAATAACCTGCAGAGATGTTCAGCTGAGCTCAATTTCCAGCATTATTACTGTGACATTCATGTGGATGCACTATGAATAGCGTTTTACCTTCCTGCTGTAGCTGCGCTAAGAAAAGAGCCAAGTAAGTGTCTGATATGAGCTCTGGTCCAGTCAGCAGTGAGTTCAGATTAAACCACTAGATTAATAGAGAGAAACAGCCTGTAAACTTCAACATCATCGTACACCGACTCAGACTAATGCTGCGGGTACAACACATACCTGCTGTCCAAGCTTGCGCACCGTAAACCAGTGCTCCTTATAGTTACATATAAAGGCCTTCTCATGTCTGAAAGCAAACATAAAGAGGATGAACGGTCACACAGTGGATAAAAGGACTAAAGATACATTTCTCAGGAAGACTCACATGGGATCGATCTGTAACTGCTGGTACTCTCTGCTGTTGAAGAGAACGATCTCTAAACCCCAAACCCCTAGAGCGTTACTGATCACCTGCAGAACAGAGCACATCCTCTGAAAACACACCATCAAACACAGCGCATTTGTAATGTGTACTTGGCATGCTGTCCAAGGGCTCCGAGCTCCAGGTTAGGAGCAGGGCTGGTGCGGGGATGCTGGAAGACTCTGAGCAGAGGTAACGCCTGTTTCACACAGACATATTTTTTTCCACACCACTGAATTAAAACGACAGCACTTGGTTCAACAAGGATTGACATAGAAAGTAATTTCACAATGAATATATATAATTAGAGTCTAGACCAGGTGTTTTGGCTTGGTTTAAAACAAAGAAAAGTGCACATTTATATATGCACTTGTCCTGCGGAGGTAGAAAAACAGTCTGGTACTAAGTCAGTTAAGACCCGCGGGATTGTTCGCAATAGAGATTTAGACTAAATGTTAAATGCACAAGAGACGACTGTTTCTGTCTATGGCAAGTTTTAATAATTAAAAAAAAAAGTGAAATCCAAACATAATAAAAGTAGGCTATATGCTGTGTTTAAATGCGTTTCCACTTTCTTGAGCAACACAGCATGCAAATCTATAGCCAAATGCATTGTTTATATTCACTGAGTTTATATGTGACATATGAAAGTTAACTGTGTAACTGTGCTGTGATAAAAGGAGCTCCAGGAGCTCAATGAGTCCGTGCTTCTTCTGCACCCCATACACACTGCAACGGAGCATCTTCTTAACTGGGATGATTACTGACTGTCTTCATTAAGGATAATTATCTGAACGTGCTCCTCCTGAACTTTGCTAATAAAACATTAAATGTTGAGATTTTTGAAGCTTAATTAGAAGCAACTCAGGTGAAACTGTGTCATGTTAAAGAGACTGCTGAACAGACATTCAGAGGTTGATTTTAAAATGCAACAGCTGTGTTTTTATTTCAAATACTTTGCATTTTGCAGCACTATAAGTGTATCAGGTAATGAAAAGTTGGACACACACAAAGTTGGTCTCTACCCTCACTCGGACACTTGGGCCAAATACAGGAAATACATCAGATACAAGTGCTCCAGTGACCGAATCACTCCACTCGCCTGCTGAACTCACCTGAATGGAAAAGAAGCCGCTGTCGTCCATGTTTCCCGACGGTTGCTAAAGATTGTAAAACACAAGCGAGTTACAACTGTGATCACGTATAAGAGTGACAGCTGGGGGTATTCCAGAAAGCAGGTTATGTGACATACCCGGGTAAGTTAGTGGATAACTTTAACTTTCGGTTCCAAAAACGGAGGTAACTTTCTGGGTATGTATGTAACCATAGGA
>JAUMHR010000072.1:20864936-20876774 GCA_032361145.1 Enteromius fasciolatus | reverse complement strand
TAACGGTCGAGTAGTACGTTCGGTTTTAAATGTAGTACCTACTTAAGCAGTATGCGATTTCGGACGCAGCATCAGTCTAGTTCTATAGGCGACACAATCATGGACACAATCGTTGTCCAAAAGATGACCATTGACACCTTGCACAAGGAGGACAAGACACAAAAGGTCATTGCAAAAGAAGCTGGCTGTTCACAAAGCTCTGTGTCCAAGCACGTTAATAGAGAGACGAAGGGAAGGAAAAGATGTGGTAGAAAAAAAGTGTACAAGCAATAGGATAACAGCACCCTGGAGAGAATTGAGAAACAAAACCCATTCAAAGATGTGGGGAGATTCACAAAGAGTGGGCTGCAGCTGGAATCAGAGCTTCAAGAAGCACTTGACTCAGACGTATACTAGACATGGGTTTAGCTTCGCATTCCCCCTGAACAACAGATAGCATCAGAAGCATCTCGCCTGGGATAAAGACTAAGAGGACTGGACTGCTGATGAGTGCTCCAAAGTTATGTTCTCTGATGATACATTTTGCATTTCCTTTGGAAATCAGGGTCTGGAGGAAGAGAGGAGAGGTTACTTGAGGTCCAGTGTAAAGTTTCTACAGTCAGGGTGGTGCCATGTCATCTGCTGGTGTTGATCCACAGTGTTTTCTGAGGTCCAAGGTCAACGCAGCTTTATACCAGGACGTTCTAGAGCACTTCATGCTTCCTTTTGCTGACCAACTTTATGGAGATGCAGATTTCATTTCCTAACAGGCACCTGCACACAGTGCCAAAGATATCAGTACCTGGTTTAAGGACCATGATATCCCTGTTCATAATTGGCCAGAAAACTCGTATAGTAAATCTATGGGGTATTGTGAAGAGGAAGATGCGATATACCAGACTCAACAACGCAGAAAAACTGAAGGCCACTATCAGAGCAACCTGGGCTCTCAGAACACCTGAGCAGAGCCACAGACTGATCCACTCCACGCTGCATTGCTGCAGTAATTCAGACAAAAGTATTGAGTGCTGTACATGCTCATACTTTTCAGTTGGCCAAGATTTCTTAAAATCCTTTCTTTGGTCTGAAAAAATATTCTCATTTTCTGAGATACCGAATTTGGGGTTTTGTTTAGTTGTCAGTTATAATCATCAAAATGAAAAGAAATAAGCACTTGAAATATATCAGTCTGTGTGGAATCAATGTATACATGCTTCACTTCTTGAATGGAATTAGTGAAATATATCAACTTTTTGAAGATATTCTAGTTATATGACCAGCACCTGTGTGTATATATAATCTGATCTGATAATTTATAACATGTACTGCTGATACTGAACAGATATCATGTGAATACTGCTGCAGATGAGGTCAAGTTGATGACCAGAGATGAGCTTTAAACACTCAAATCATTTAATTTAAAACTGGGTTTAAATGTCAAGTTTTTTCTACAACATCAAAACATACCCAAACACAATCTCTACATTCTCTCTCTCTCTATCTCTCTCTTATACACACACACACACACACAGCACTAATTTAAATTCTCATTTTATTTTCATGGTAATGTTAACTGATGTAATAAGTGTATGGTGTAACATAAAAACAGTTACAAACATCTGTATGCATATTTACATTGTATATTTATGAAAGTAACAAGCTACATCTGTATACAGAAAATACATCTATGACATGAGTTACTGAACTATAAATATTACATCATATATTTAGTATTTTAAACCATGATAGAAATACCTATACACAGATATAAAGCGCTAGAAGCGGAGCGTTACGAGCGAGTCTACGGCGGATGTGAGGCACTTCTTCAGATGGAGGAGAACGAAGCCAATGGCACTAAACTAAACGAGTTCACAGGCTCATTAACCACTGCTGCACGGCAGAACCAAGACCACGAGCACACGACTACACCGCCAGAAGAGAAGAGAAGCATTCCAGAGTTATACTTCCGTGAAGAGAGAAGAGCACGAATGAGGAAAATAAAACAATAGCAGCACATGATTAAACTGGTAGTCACACGAACGCAACGTTACACGCGAAAGCGTTGCATAAACCGCGAGCCGCAGAACCGATTCGCCTCCAGCCGGTTCTCCAGGCGCCAGCGATTCACCACAAGAAGCAACACAACAGCGAGGCAAGGGGTTAAACCATACTGGAGAACTAGATCGCGATTAACAGTCATTCGATTAAATCTTGCGATGCGGTTAGTGATTGTTTCTAGCAGCTTCATAAGACGAGCTTCAAAAACATTTGTTCGGCGCACTATTTACTGTCCGTCGTTCGGCGATACAAAACTAGAGAGAATCTCGATTAAAACCTCGGACGTCTTTTCCGTCGTCTCCACTACTTTTCAATGTGAAACAATATTAAGGTGTGACCTATGTACAGGATGCTGTGAAATCAAACCACGATACGTACCGTCGCGTCGGGAATAGTGTCGGTATGTACAGCTGGAGCTCCGAGAGCGTCTCGTGGAAACACTTGCATAGAAAGTAAACCGTCGTTCTTTCCCACAACACTGACAGATCATCTGTGCACAAAACATCAGTCAAAACGAGATTCGGCATCAACATAAACATGCATTGAAAATGAACACTTATATAGTCCTCCGTGTTGAACGTCCCTCGGGTTTTGAACCGTCTGCGGTCAAAGTCTGCATCAGAAGGAGCTTCTCGAGTGATTAGGATAAGTGCCGCAGGATGGAAAGCATCAGCGATGCAGGAGCAAAACAAGAGCACAAGAGTCTGTACCTTAGTGCATTTCTCCGTCTAGCACTGATAACGTCAAAAAGAAAAGGCCACGGTTAATAACTGCACAAAAAAGCGGAAATCCCTTTAATTTACGCATTACACTGTGTCCTAAACACACACGACGTGACACCTGATAAAAGGTATCTTTCCCATGTTAATCAGATGAATTGTCCTAACTAGGCTGTTTTAGAAACGGTTTGACTCTGATGTCGCAGCTCAAACAATACAAACTATATGACCGTAGATAATCTCAGGTACGGATTACGTGCTTTATTCAAAGTTTGAATATCATTTTGTGTGACCCTATCCCACAGGTTGCTAGACTTTAACATTGGCCATCATAATATATTATTACCCGTCACTTTAATTTTTAGAATTATAAGAAGTTGTTTGTATTTTGTTCACATTTCCACTTTTAACAATGAACCTATGAGTATACAGGACTGTGCATTAATTTATTTATGAAGAGAATAGATGAACTGTGCATGTCTTTACATGACAGGCCAATAATACAACAAAAAATAGGGCTAGGTAAATTAAAAAAAAAAAAAAAGTTCTTAAGAATAATAGATTCTCATTTTTTATCAGTTCTTAAATCCTTAGATTCTGTTTTCAGTACATATAGCAGTCAAAGTGACGGACGGCTTTAAGATTTTTCCGCGGCTGCAAAAAAAAGTCCAGAAATGATGGAACATTCTCAGTAAACACAACCTCTGCCCTAACCGTACTGAAAGCACCTCAGATCGTACATACCTTAAAGCAAATATATATGTAAAATATGTGAACAACGTGACCAACAAGCGTACTCCTTAACAAAGATGGCATCAGTTACTTATTAGGGTTATATAATAAATATTTGTTTAATTTAAAATAAAAATCCACATTCGAATGCAAAAACGCATTCCCAAAGTAAACATGTTTATCGTATTTTCTAGAGGGCCATGCATCAACGTTGAACTCGCATCTCAAGACTTTTTTGGCGGTTTTTCCCTTATCCCACTTTATCTCAGGTTTTTAAATGAAAAAGTACTGTTTGTGATTGGTTTTCGTATTAGTTAGTTTTCGTAACTATACATACATGCATGATGCTGTTTTGTTCCTAATCGGTTAAACAACTAAATTAATTATATTTGGTTTATAAAACATTATGCACTTTTATCAAAGTTGTGTTATTTTTTTACTCTTTAAAAAAACGTGTATTAGTAGTATTTTGCTTAAAGCTCCCTCTTGTGGCCTCAGGAGAGAAAATGCCTTTTAAATTCAAATATAACATGAATATTGATAATTTTTTATGTACAAAATTCAAATTGAGTTATTCAGCCAGTTTGACAGCCCTACTCAGTACGTGCACTTGATGTAAAAATATGTATGAATTATATCACATATTTCGATGCGAGAGCAGTGGGCCTCCAGAGAGGCTCCGCCCACACACGCTTCTGATTGGCTGTGATGTCTGATTGATTCTGGCGAGGAAAGCTACACTGCTTATCGCGTAGCGTGTAGTTAGGACACGGTGTTAGAGCTCTGTACAAGACACGATAGTATTGTTATTTCTTCACACAGTTACAGTCGCCGAGCCCCGGTGTGTTTCTGGACACTCCTCCTGGCGTCAGGAGCTCGTCCGCCCGTGCTCCAAGAGCAACGCTTCGCCCATCTCGGGCTAGTGAAAGCAGTGGCGCCGGCTCGGCCCGGCTCAGCCTGCAGCCTTATGCTTCCCCCCGCAGCACTGGCAGGCTTCTCCACAGCGGTGGCAGGCGCGCAGCGGAGGATAGCAGCACATGCAGGGCGCTAGCAGAGAAAGCCCCAGCAGAGCTAGCCATCGCACACAGAACTGCTCCTCGCTGGCGTCGCAGGAGCAGGGGTCCGAGAAGTCCCCCTCTGAGTCGGACATGCAGTGGTACAGCATGCTCTCAGCACACAGCATGCAGCTCAGCCGGTAGATGCACTGTTTGATGGGGTCGGGTGCGTCAGGGCACTGGCCCCGGCGGTTGTCCTCGTGGTTAAACATCTCTCGGCAGTAGATGCAGCGAGAGCGCTCTCCGTCCTCACGCCGGCGCCGGCCCGATGGCTGCTGAGTCTTCACCGGCTCCTTGGCATCCGGCTTAGAGAAGGGGGCAGAGGCGTCAGGCTCCTCACGCTCCAGGTCCTGCTTCCACAGCACTGGATGCCGATAGTCCTCGTAGCCTCGGATGAGCACGTCCTTGCGTGGGTTGATGCGAACGATCTCCTCCTCGTCCATGTGAAAGCTCACGTGCCGCCTGCCGCTGGAGGACACCTGAGACAGAAACCAGACAGCCTGAGAAACTGCATTAAGACACCCTCTCACGCCATAGCAGAGTTTATTCGCTATAGCAGGGATATTCAGCTGGAGCCCGCAGGCCAAGTACCCACAGATCACATACAAGGTATATGTTTGGCAGTGTTGCCAACTGCTTTCATTTGAAAGAAGCTAAAAATGGTAGCTAAACATCACTAGATGACATCTTAAGGGCAAATTCACTGATCTATAAAAAAAGATGAATACAGATCAGTTGGCAGAGGAGAACGTCTCAAGGTTATGTATATATCCCTGGTTCCTTCGAGGAACGAGACGCTACGTCGACGAGACACTATGGGAACATCCTCAGCGTGACGGCTCAGAATTGTGTGTTGAATCAGCCAATGAGGAACTGGGACATCATAGGCGGGTGACGTCACTGGCCAGGAAGCATATAAGCACGTGGAATGCCGAAAGTGTGGTTTCTAGGCGTAAGCGTCTCGTTCCTTCAAGGAACTAGGGTTATATGCATAACCTTGAGACGTTCCTTTTTAGGAACTCGAGCTGCGTCGACGAGACGCTATGGGAACGAGATGCCCACGCCCCCAGACTTTCCAGTTCCCAGCCCAGTGTGTGTTTGTGCACAGCTAAGCGAGAACAGAAGAGCCCGGAGTGGCTCGCAATTCCAACCCATAGAAACGGACAAATGTGTGAGGGGTGGACCACCCCGCAGCGTCACATATGTTGGCCATGGAGACCCCTGCTAGCAGGGCTTTCGAGACCGCCACACAGCGTATTTAGTGCGCTCTGACTCCTAGCCTTGGCAAGAGACCAGAGGACTCATACGACATGTTAATGGCATCCACAATCCAACAGCTCAAAGTCTGCTTGGTCGCTGGAGACCCCTTCTTGGGTGGACCAAAGCACCAAGAAACTGCTCTGACTTTCTCCACAGGGAAGCTCTGTGGAAGCTCGCACTGGACACATGCAGTTTAGCTTCTGCTGACCAGGCTCCCTAAAGGGAGGAGGGTTGAAGGCCTGTAGTACTACTGGCTGTGGTGTGACCGTAAATATCTTAGGACTGTAACCCGCTCGCGGGTACGGAAAGGCTTTGGCCATGCCAGGCGCAAAGTCAAGATGTGTAGGGGCCACTGACACGGCCTCAGAGAACACAACGCTAGCAATAGTGTGATCTTTATCGTTAGCAAACGATCTGAGATCTCCTCTATGGGCTCAAAAGGTGGCCCACAGAGGGCCTCTAACACTAAAGCCAGGTCCCAGAATGGTACCTGGGAAGGTACCGGAGGCCTCAACCTCAATGCACAGCAGAGGAAACGTATGACCAGGGATTCTTTACCCAATGTATGTCCACCGAGAGAGGAGTGGTAGGCCGATATAGCCGCCACGTAAACCTTCAGGGTGGAGTGGGTGACCCCAGTAGAGAATCTACTCTGCAAGAATTCCAGCACTGTACCAACTGGGCAGTTGACTGGATCTTATTGGTGTTCTCTACACCAAGAAGTGAAAAGTTTCCACTTCCAGGCATACAGTTTCCTAGTGGATGGAGCTCTGGAACCATACTCGGCCCGGGCCAGAACAGTGCTACTAGCAGTAGACTGACCGCGTACCGGCGCACTCTCTCCAGAACTCCTGGGAGCAGAGCAATTGGGGGAAAAGCGTACAGAGGAAGCTAGATGAACTAGAGAGTACCAAAGGGGACATTGCACGTTCTCTCTTGTCGCGAAGAGGTCCACCTTTGCCTTGTAAAATACTCTTCAGATCTGCTTCACCACCTCGGTGTGGAGCATCCATACCCCAGATCTCGGCTCCTGTCTCTACAGGATGTCTGCTCCTACATTTAGACGCCCGGGAATGTAGATGGCTCTTAGTGAGAGGGATCTGTCCCGGGCCCACACAAGGATCTGGTTTGCCAGCTTGTACAAGGGGCGTGACCTCAGACCTCCTTGGTGGTTGATGTAAGAGAGACGATTGACATGTTGTCGATGCCTACTAACACGTGTCTGTCTCTTACGTCTGTGAGAAAATATTTGAGTGCCTGGAACACTGCCAGCATCTCTAGACAATTGATGTGCCAAGTAAGATGGCGATCTTCCCACAGACCTTGGGCTGAGATACCACTCATGATCGCTCCCCAACCAGTGAGGAATGTATCCGTCACTAGCGCTAGGCGGCGAGTCGGAGCTCCCAACACTGGGCCCTGTTTCAGAAATGCAGGTTTACGCAACATGTCTAAGGCACGTACAGCTCGGCGTGACACTTTGATCATGCAAAGGGGATTTCCCCTCAGGGATACACCTTTGTTTTTTGAGCCACCACTGTAGGGGTCTCATGTACAGCAGGCCAATAGGTATCCCATTGGACGCAGCTGCCATAAGGCCCAGCAATTTTTGAAACTGCTTGACCGTGAGTGACCGGCCTTCTTTTACTATCGCGACTGCAGTGAGGATCGAAACTACTCGAGCAGGTGTCATACGAGCCCGCATCGTGGTCTCTTTCCTCAGAAGAGTTTCTACTTCTCGTTCCATCACCAGAGCCTGCACTGAATTCACAATAGTGGGCAGCACACCCGCGAATTGTGGTGGGGACTGACCGAACTGAATTCTGTAACCTCCTTCTACAGTATGCAGGACCCACTGAGACACATTTGACAGTAGTTTCCATGCTGCTAAATAGTCTACTAAGGGAACCAGCCTCTCGAGGCTGGCCTCTGGTGCTATTGGAGGAACAGGCAGAATGTCTCGAAGGAGCCCATCCTCGGGTGAAGCTCCGACCTGTCCCTCCTGAGAGCCTGGTGGCGAACATCTCGTCCCCGTTATGATGTTTTCGGGCTGGGGAAACTGAGCGAGGTGTTTGCCGGAGACACCCCTCAGGGTGTTCTCCTGAGGGCGCCGAGTTTGAGCGAGCACTGCACCCTCGGGTGAAGCGTGCTGTTCCCCGGCAGGGGCTGCCCTCTGAAGCCCTGAAACAGTGATCTCAGGGCTTCTTTTTTGTTTCCGCTTTTCTTTAAGGACAACCCTCAGGTCTTTCCTTTTTTTAGTTGGCCCCGCAACAGAGCGCTGCCAACCACCCAGATGTTATCAGGCATTATGTTATTATCATTAAAGAGAGCCCTCTGGGAGCGAAGCACGCGCAGCGACATTCTCTTACAGTGCCTGAAGCTCTCCTTATTATCTGGCTGGAGAGCTGCTTTTGCGTGTCTTGCTCCCATGCAGGCAACACAAAGAGTGTGTGTATCCTCAGGGAGGATAAAACGTTTGCACGGCGGTGCACACACACTGTATTGTGAGCTGCTCTCACCCCGAATTTTGCTTTGTCTTTAGAACAAACCTTGTCAGGGAAAAATGTCTAAAAAACAGAGACACTTGGCTTTTGACACACACACAAAGAGCACTTCGCTTAATGACAGAAAGCTAGGTAGTAAATTGCCGGTAGCATTTAACATGCTTATATGCTTCCTGGCCAGTGACGTCACCCGCCTATGACGTCCCAATTCCTCATTGGCTGATTCAACACACGATTCAGAGCCGTCACGCTGAGGGCGTTCCCATAGCGTCTTGTTGACGCAGCTCGAGTTCCTGAAAAGGAACTTCAATAAGGTTTTTTCAAGAATATATATTTGTCCCTAAACTTGAAAAAAGTGGCAACACTAGCCATTCAGAAAAAAAAGAAAGAGACATAATCTACAGCATTGGTCTCAAACTCAACTCCTGGAGAACTGCAGCCCTGCAGAGTATAGCTCCAACTCTAATTAATAGCTAATCACAGTCTTCATGGTATGTGTGTTGGAGCTCTGCAGGACTGCATCCTCCAGAAAGAGTTTGACACCCCTGTGGTAATAAAATGTGACAAGAACAAGAGTTAAACTGTGTCAGAATTATTATTTTATAGAAAGTTATGATGGTCAAAGTGTCAAATCAAAGTTCTGACAGGAAATGAACATTGAGTATGAATACAGTAACTGTTAGGTGATGTAGTCTGATGTGTGTGTGTGTGTGTGCTGTACCTGTGGAGGCAGGAACCGCTGGCTGGCAGTAAGAGCCTCGTCGAAGGGTTGAGTTCGAACATAAGAGCTGTGGAAGGGTTCGGTAAACACGACACCTCGAGAACAGAAGACGTCCCTCACCGGAGTACCAACAGACACAGTCTCCTGTCAATCACAGCACACTCATTAAGAGGAGCAGATCTGGAGGTGAGGACTTTATGATTGTTAGGTGAACTATTCCTTTAACACTTTTAGTAAAACTGAAATAAAATCCTGAAGCTCAATCACAATTAAGAGATGATTAACATGTTCACACACAGAGTATTCATGGTTTGAATCTTCAGCTTGACCTGGTTCTGCTGTAGGACAGAGACACTAACGCTCATCAACACTGGAATCTAAAATCCTGAAGTTAAAAAGCTCCCGGGCATTAAATGAATCTTCTGCTGAAATACACGTGAGTCAGTGTGAGTGTACGAGCACCAGCAGAGGAAGCTCTGAACCAGACCTCAAACACACCACACACACACACACCAGACCCTCCACAGCATGATCTGACAGCGTCAGTCTTTACCTGTGTGATGCCTCACACACACATAGCCGCCTGTGCCAGAGCATGTGACACACTCACATTACAAAAAAACAGAAAGAGGAAATATCACATTGACACGGAGTAACACTGAGAGTGTGTGTGTGTGTTTAGTCATATGCGTGGAAGTGTGTGTCCAGATCTGTTTATATGTCTTTGCTCCAGTAATGAAAGTCCTGTGGTTGCTAAGAGACACTTCCTGTGACTTCCCTCACACACACAAACACAACTCTCACTCACTTGTGTACACACACTCACTCTCACACAAACACACTCACACTTACTGATGCACATTCACACACACACTTACTCTTACACATGTTGATGTTGATGCAGATGAAAGAATTTTTAGCCAGTTTGAGGAGATTACATAAAATATGGTGTATGGAAATGTGAAGATGCACATAAATCTTTAAACGCATTTGTACGCTCAAACGTTATTTTTCATCTGATTAGAAAATATATACGAATAAACTCATGGAAACACATTTACCGAATGAATTCCTCAATGCCATGTGACTCGAAATCATACGTCACTGAATAACTGGACTGTCTCCCTAGTCCCAGAAACATACAATATATCTGATAGCTCAGCTAAAACATCTTTCAGACTAACTCCAGAAAACAGGTCTGAATGTTGTGAAAACTGTGGCCTTCATCAAGTGCGAGTGACTAAACACTTGCAGATCTGTGGCTCACATCCACACTTTCATCATATTGAATTTAATAGATGATGTGTAACCTGCCTAATGTCTGTTATAACACCTATTTCATGTTTACTGCCCATACTGACTGCGCTCACACACACACACACACACACACACCGCTTCATCTACAGAGAGTAAAGCAGATCTGCTGAGTCCGGGTCTGATGCACACGTACACAGAGCAGAACTCCCAGCATCCCCTGCGGCGGACAGAAGCTCTACTGTACCCCGCTCACCTGCTGCTCTGACACAGACACACGTGACTGGCTGCGGCTCTGAATCACCATGGAGACATGCTAACCGCAACGCTCCTGCTGCCTAGCAACAGGCGTGTGATTGGGCCAATCGTGGCTGATCTACACGGCAAAGGACAGCATTTATAGCTCGTGATCTGTGAATGAATCAAACACAGCCCTGCAGGAGACAGACGAGATCCTGAGACTCCTGAACCACAGCACCTCAGCAGAGCCACTGAAGGATCACATTTACATTTTGATTAGCTTTAATTTCAGTAATTAATCTTATTTCAGCTGCTTGCCAAAGGAACCTTCATCATTTTTTGCTTAGTTTATGTTCTCAGCCTTTAAATATTATTGTATAGCTTTATTTTAATTAACAAATGTTTGGAATAGCTTTAGTTCACAATAATAACAACCTGTAGCTGTGCTCCACTCTTCAACACACACCTCACAGGACCAGAGAGAGACACACGTGTGATCATATGTCCATTCACAGAGGAGTCATGGGTATCCATGGCTTCAGACACACTCGTCAATGAACACTTGTGTGTGCGCAAGTTTATGTGGTTTATGAGGAAACAAATGTGTATAATGACATGGGTATTTCAATATGAAGGTGATTATGAGGATATTTTCAGTGTCCCCGTAATTCAAAAGACTTAAAAACATACTAAATGGTGTTTTTTGAGAATGTAAAAGTTTGTTGTGTTTCCTGTAAGGGGTAGGTTTATGTGTAGGATCAGTGTAGGACAACACCACATACAGTCTGTACAGTAGAAACACCATTACACCTATGAAGAGTCCCCAGAAAACATGGAGACACTGCATGAGTGTGTGTGTGTGTGTGTGTCCCTCACCTGTGATAAGGACTCTTCAGGAGCGTCCGTGTCGGTGTAAGGTGATCCTCCTGCAGGTGAACATCACACATTCAGATCAAGCAGAATCAGCTGTACTGTTAAAATCATTTCTAGCTTTTACCACAGTAAAAACTCCCAGAAGTGTGGTAAAATCGCTGTGAGCACTGTGACGCCAGACAGGCCCTTCAGCACAACTCTGATCACACACTGATTAATCTGCACGGCAGCAGCTGTCGGTCTTTAACTAGCAGCATCAGCTGATGGGTTTGTCTGCAGGACTTTTATTTTGACACACAGGATACTCCCAGTCACTGATGAACTGCTGCTAAGTGTTCAGTAAAAGATTTTTTTTTTTTTTTGATAAAAGATAGGAATACTAGTAAATTTTGACCTCGTGGGGACATTTGTGAGGTCCCCATGGGGAAACAAGCTTATAAAAC
>JAUMHR010000072.1:20832711-20848723 GCA_032361145.1 Enteromius fasciolatus | reverse complement strand
CCAGGAGTCCTCTGGATGGCGCTGTCTGTCTGTGCTTCAGTCGTCTCATCAGAGTCCAGAGCCCCTCACACACACACACACACTCAAATCACTAGCGCATGGAGTTTACATGCTTTATGTGTCAAATCAAAAATAATTCAGACACCAGATATACATTTTGATATAATTTATTTCTTTTTTACTAGTGGTTGTAGGACACTATAGTTTATTTATGTAAGCAAAAACAGCAAAAATAAAGTAAACTGTGACATATTATCACCAAAATTCTACAGCCAATGGACTACTGGATCAAAAATGACCTGAGCATGCTTTGCTTAAGTGTTTTTCTTTAATTGCTAATGTGACCTTTTTCAACCACAAACTGAACCAAAATGTAGCACTGCTTGATAATTGGTTGAGCTATGGTATAGTGTTCTTAAATTTAACATCTGACAGTTATTCAACCCAATTCATTACATGCCTTTCTATCCAAGTTATCTGACATTACCGAGATGGATTTGTTCTGACAGTTTAACTTCTGAGTTTTAGAGTGAATAAACTGTGACGTAATGTGAGAAATGTTGAAGGTGTCTGAATAATCTTTGGCTGGACTGCAGCGGGTGAACTGTCTGAGTTCAGAGTAAAGTGTTTATTAATGGTAATAATGAGCGTACAGTCACAGGGAATGTGGCTATGTTTTCTGTACCTGTCCTGCAGGAGCAGGTGGACGCGGCGCTTTGTTTTCACATCATTAATCATCCCTGAAGCCGCACTTGAGCCTGTAATGATACGCACTGCACAATTGCCTTTCTTTGCACGGCTGCCAAATTGGAGGTGAGTGTCCGTAGCCAGACAGCGCTCCCATGTCCCCCGACTGTCTCATCATTTAGCTATTTATCCATCTCGGCCTCGACCGCCACCGCTTTCCCAGGAGGCCGCGGATTGTGCGGTCTTGTGGGGGGGGTCGCGGGATCAGATTTGCTGCTCAGGGTTTTTGCCTTTGATTGTGTGCCTATAAGTTTGGGATTAAAGACAAATTTCCCACAGGGCAGTGCGGGATTTGCTGCTGCCGTTTAACTGTTTAACCTGGCTTACTCTGCTAGGAGGGGGCGAGTAGGTCGAATCCTCAGAGACCTGGGTGGGTTGAACCGGAGCCAGTCGGCGTCGATAAGAGCGGGTCGCGTGGGCTATTGGATCAACACCCCCCAAATCTGTACAAACAGAGCGTCTCCCTCGAGAGCGGCTTGATACAGTCACATCTCAAGATCACGTGCTGGAGAACTGTTTCCTTCAGTAGTGCCGTTAAAAAATGCTGGGTTAAGCACAACCCAGTGCTGGGTAAAATCTGGATGAACCAGCGATTGGGTTACTTCTCAGAAGGCTGGGTTAAATATTTAAAGAAATGTATATATATATATATATATATATAAAATATATATTATATATATATATCCGTATTGGGTTGTATTTATTAGTATACTAAATACGTTGGGGTGTAGCCTACTTGCACACTCTACAAAATGCGGGGTTAAATACAACTGGGTGAAATATATGTAAAAATACATTTTTCCCAGCCGTTAGGTTAAATGATTCACCCAGCCTTCTGGGTACTAACCCAACCACTGGGTCAAAACAGCCCAGTTGCTGGGTTTGTCATTATTTTACCCAGTGCTGTATTTTATTGAACTCAGACGTTCTACTGACTATAAGTCACTTTACAGTCTAAAAAAATCTATCAAGATAAAGTATATAGAGCAGATATTGAGCAGACAGTCCAACACAGTCTTACAACCAATTTGTACGTATTTTATGATGTGGCTAATTTGTACGAATTCCCACAACCTCATGTGATTTTATACAATTTGTCTAAACTCCAGTGACGGGTAGGTTTAGGGGCGGGGCTAGGTGTAAGTAATTTGTACAAGTTCATAAAAATTGAAAAATTGAAAAATTTGAGGTTGTACAAATTCAAAATGAATTAACCGTTTTGTAAAATATGTACTAAATACCATGAGGTTAAGTTGGACAGTCAACTAGTACTTTAATGATTGCTAGTTGACATGGAGTTGCAAAGTTACTCATCCACCTTATTCCTAAATGTGGAAGTATGTGCAAGACTTCCAGTTCATTAGCCGCTGAAGGGAAATAACAAGAAGAATAACATCATGCCATTAACCGCAAAACTGTTTGTGCTACAAAACTTAATACACTAAAATAATATGGTAAGTCACGCCAATTTGCAATATCAAGCAAGACCCATAAATGTACCAAATGGTCACTCCCATTTTTACATGAAAAAAAGGTGGATATTCAGCAGAAAGTCTGAAGTGTCTAGAACCTTCCCAAGTCTCCGGAGGGCGAATCTTAACAGTCAACAGCGAGGGCACAAATTTAGTAAAGACAATAAGCAGACTTCATTAACCCGGCTGAGGGTGATGAAGCAACCGATGTGTCTGGAAAAGCAGCTTAGCGGTGGGAAGGCGTGCGAGGGACCCTGTACCGGCGGGATGAGTGAGGCTTTCAGGATCAGCAGGTGCATCTCTGTTCTGTCAAACACAGTCCGAGCAGATTACACAGATCTGAGGGAGTTTAGCCGCCCGTGGCTGCCTCCTCCCGCTCCACAAACACAAGCCTCAGGTGTGTTACTGGAGAACGGCCAGAGCTTTGATCGGTCTCCAGCGACGGATGCGGCCAGGACACATACTCACGTGTCATTACGACAGGTGCAGACGAAAACAGTCAGTGCTATAACACATGCATACAAGAAGACAGAAGTGGAGAGGTGGGTCTCCTGGGATTCTCAGAATATACGGCACGATGCTATTGATCTTTAATTAAAGCCGCTCGTAACTGCAGCTGAGTGGACGAGAGTTAATTCATGAACTAGTGATAATATTTGTGCTCTGCATGAGGAGGTACATAAAAAGTTACCTATTGTCTGTGCAGTTTATCAGCGCAGTGATGGCGGAACGCTCCGTGCCACGCCTGGGACTTACAAGCAATAACTCAACATTATGGGTCAATTTAAAACGGGCCCTGCGCGCCGATTCTCAGATGTCCTTAGCTACTGAGCGATGCTGCTGCTGGATTACTGGATCGGGCTGAATATGACACACACACACATTCCTCTGGGGACGGCGAGGAAGGGCAGAGGGTGTCTAGATATTGTGATTTCACCCTTTCTAGTCCTATTGATTTCTTCACAGGATGCAGCTATTAACATTGAACGCGTTCCAGAGGAGCTTGCGGCAGGTATCCAGGCGCTCGGAGTGTGTGAGCGCTGTGCTTTCATAATTAAGGTCAGGTGGGATGCATTAAAGCATTTGAGGTGTTAAAACTGGCACTCCTCTGAGAGCGAGCTGGCATCGCTCACGCTTGTAAATTAGGCACGCTGGAAACAAGACTGTTTCAAGGAACGGGCTCAATATCTTCAACAGTCTCAGGTTCTGATGACGACCTCACAAACCACTCAACCTGCAGCACAGGCCACGAACACAACGCACGTTATTAAGTGATGAGTGTCACTCCCCCAGCGGAATGGCAGGCACACCTGTCAGGTGACACACAAAGCAGCCAATGAGAGGAGGAGAAAGACAATTCAAATTCCTGCTAAGAAAGAGAGAAAAAAAAGCCTATGCGGTAACCATTGTTGTCAGATTTTAAATGTACTACTGAAACATTAGCTTTACTTCGACTTCTTTTTTTCAAGTAGATGGAGCTGTAGCTGCATGAGCAAAAATTTCTCATTTATGGAAATGAACCACAAAGCCTTGTCTGTTTGGTTTTACTTTTGCAAAAGCATTTAATTCAGAGTCAAAGTGCCACTCTTGATAATTCATCAACCACGGCATGGTCTCGAAAAGACGCAGTATGTTTAATGGAAATCCCAGGGCTGTTTTAATGGCATCAGTTTCTGTAGGAAGCTGGACGTGAGGCTTGTGCTCTGGATCTCTGCAAATTTTACAGCCATTTTAGACAAACATAGTGAAATCAGTGGAACGCAGTGAAGACGTCAGTCAGATATATGGTAATGGCTGGAACGTCGTGTTTTTAACACCAGTATTTATTTGACCATTATGTTAAATTGTCCTCATAAAGCTTCACTTGGCAGCTCCAGCTTTCTGTTCTCCATCTATGAAGCTCTAAAGTGGACCGGTGGGAGAACAGTCCAACATGGCTGCTTTACTAAACAAATAATCATCGCCCTTCCAACCGCCTAAAGTTTTCGTTGTTGGGTTGAACGGAAAGATCCATGCTTTCCACAAACGGGGCTCAAAATAATTTAGCTTGAGCAGTTGTTGAAATGAAATGAGATTATTTGCCCCCCTCCCCTCCTCACCTCTGTGCTGAAGCTTGATGACCGGACTGGAAATATAAGTTCTCATTTTAATGCCCTCTTACTGTAAGCTTCTTGTTGAAATTGTTCTTGGGAAACGGAAAGATTGAATGTCATTATGCGTGATGTTAAACCCAGCCTATGAAATAATTCAGGAGCTATCACAGAAAGTATCTTACGCTCTCAGAGGAGGCTTTAAAAGACGATAAGGCTGGGATACAAACGCTAGCTTGAGTCCACGCAAACCAAATTAATCCAGCAATGCCCAGGGCCTGCAGGGAGGGGGCCGCTCTGTTAAGACCACCTTTATTCAGTGGCTCTCAGCCCCCAGAACTAAATGACAGCCGGAAAATCACAGCAGCAGGGTCGTGCATGGTGCATTATGGGCTCCACCACAGCGCCGGTACAGTAGCGCTCACAAAGAGCCGTCACAAAGAGCTGCTCTGACCAGATCCTGAAAAACACAATGCACCACGTAAAGGAATGCAACCACACTTACGGCTTTCTGATGCCATGTGTTTTCCTACGATTATATTAGTGTTTGTGACAAAAACATGTATGCATAATTAGCTCTTCTAGATGCTAAATCGTCAATGTTGTTCCATCTTCGCCTTGCGTTTAAAAAAAACAAAAAAAAACTCTCACGCAGAGAGCCGTCTGGAAAGCGCAGCATTTCTGCTAACATGCCCGTCTTCGGGCCCAGCATTTCTAACAGTAATTTACACCTATACAATTACAGTGCTCTGGAGAAGATATAGTGTCAGTCCCTTCCTATTTAACAGCGCGACCCGCCGCCCTCCGAGGCTGGAGCTGAACGAGTGTTTCCCTGATTAATGGTGGAAAGAGCCAGAGCTCCGAACCCTGCCAGGAGAGGTGGGCTGCTCTCAGCCTTTTTATGGAAATTAACCGCAAAACACAGCCAATTAGAAGTGTGTTATTTAGAGCGACTTTCCCCCCTCTTTTCATTTGGCTGAATAATGACATGGCGTGATATCCAAATCCTCTGTGGCAAATTAATGTGATGTTCGGTCTTTGCCAACTCCGGGATGCTGAAGAAAAGTTGTGCGCTTGCCGCCGTCTCTGACCGGACAAGATTCACGCGAGGTGCTAATGAATCAGACATGTCTTGCACTCATCACTGAGTGCAAAAAATATTCTCTCTCGGCCACAAAACATTTTTTATCAAAAGGCTTTAGAGGCATACGATGCGAAACAGTGACATTAAAGAGTGACGTTACAATCTAAAGCACTTCTGTCTGGAATTTTTTAAAGGTAAAAATACCCTTTCCCTTTTCTATGTAAATTAAAATGACACGATTTGTGGAAAAAAAATCTCCTCTCCGTTGATTTTAGCGCAATGCGCTTATGCAAAAAAATGCGATTTCTCGTTTTTGTGGCACGTTGAGGAACTCGCGGGAAAGGACCCTGAATGTGCCAGAACACACTGTGGAAGTTTCAAAGGGCAGAGTCTCTAGGAAATCTGCTTTTTCTTTGGAAAAATGTCACAGGAGAGATGGGAGATTGGCACCACAAAGGGCCCAAAATAGCACGGGCTGCTACGCATTGTCAGACAAGATTTAGACTGAGGCGCTGACTTTTGTTCTGTGAAGTCTTGGGCCCTGAAAAGGAGATTGGAGGTGTAGAAATTGCAAATTATTTTCTCCTCCTAGATATATGCCTTGCTCCCAGTCAGAAAGCGCCGGCTGCCCACACGAGCAAGTTCTTTTACCTGTTCGGCCCGTTCATATTCCCAGGGTCCCGTCTGCTATCGGTGCTGCCCTACACCCCGTACACTTAATGCAGCTTCACCCCCGGGACACCTAATAGGATTAGAAATCATTTCTGAAAATGTACAAAAACAAATCACATGGCAGGGCTTAGAAATTGCTAATAATTTCTCCATAGCTGGCAGATCAAAGGCAGGCAGCAGAGTGACCCCGCTCAGGCAATTTTAATGAAGGGGTTAATCTTCTCAAAGGTGACCATTCAGGAGCAGTGGTGTGACCAAATGAAGAATTCAGCCCCGAGATAATCAGCACACAAACGCTCTGAGGAGCGCAGAGGCTGAGCATCTCGGAGGGAGCGGAGCCTGGCCGGTTCCTCAGCCTCAGATAATGATGTGGGTTTTCCTCATCGATGAAACTTCATCTGAGAAACGGGGGCTGGACGCCTTCAGAAGTGCAGCGGGAGGAAAAGGAAGATGGCTTAATACAGTACGAGCATCATTCCCGGGCAGAGAAGTGCGCTTGGACGTATAATCGTGAATGCCAGAAAATGGGCCTCCCAGTAATTAAGAATAAATGAAATTGCTTATCAATTAGTGAGCGACTGCATACACCATTTGGCTGTGTTCTCAGGGATTAATCAGGGAACCATTGACATTACATTGTTCCATAATTATCATTCATACGTTTTATGGTAATTGGAGAATTTTTCATGGAGGAATTACAATGTCTCGGAAACACCAGGCAATATTAACGCTCTCAAATATAAACATTAATTAATTTCGGAGCAAAAGAGGAAGGAGATTGATTGTTGGCATGGAAATAGAAAAGCATTGACTCTCAAACAATGACTGTAAACAACATTAATGAACTGAAGCCATGATGAGAGAATATCCATCACGCTGGTAATTGATAATAAGGCATAAAAAGACGCCGTGGAAAAGCACAGGCATAAAAATATATGCTGGTCTAAGATGGGATGTAAGGAGTCTCGAACGACTGAAACGCTGAACACATCTCCGTCTCAGTGAGCTGCAATGAATATCAGATCTGCTCCAGCTTGATCAAACTTATAAGCCTTGATCAACTGCTTCAGGAGTGAAGCTGAACCCTTCAGGACCTCCAGGGCCAGAGTTGAGGAACCCTGACAAAAAACACGGATTTGGGAGGAGCTTATTCATCTAATCCTGTCAATCTTTCCACCAGCTTACTTTATGCTTTCTATCTGCACATTATAATGAGCAGGTCAGCTAGTGAATTGGTTCCAGTGGTTCCAGAAAGGGTGCTTTTACGCTGATGCCATAGAAGAACCATTTTGGTTCCCTGAAAGAAGTCATCAGTGATCAATTTGTCGTCAATACACCACAGGTTTGTGTCCTGATGTTGCTGCAAGCAGAAGAAGCGGCAAATGTTATATAGCACATTTATCTTGCACCATGTGTGTGTGTGTGTAGTTCCAGAGGTGACCTCGACCTCAAGTCAAAGTCAAGCTCAATCCTCACACACTTGGCTAGTTTTTGCGCAGGTCACTCTGAGGTTCCTCACAACAGACCTGAGCCACGGCACTCGACCGGAGAGTATTGGCACGAGGTTTAATGAGGTAATTAGTCAAAGGCCATGTTGACCCTGAGGGGGTAATACCTGTGAACTTTTACCCCGGCTCCTAACACATCTCTAGGGAGCCGTGAGCCTGTCTTCACACGCTTTCAAAGTGAGGACGACATCCCGCGGTCCTGCTGGGTCCAAGCGTTTGATTAGTCATTAGGAGCTCCAGAGATCTGACACTCGGCCACGAGCTTCACCCAGTGAACGGCCAGGGAAAGCTTTGTCATGAATCGAGTAGCTCTCCAGTAGCAAGGACCCAGCTAACCGCATTTGGCTCAATCAAGCAGTTCCAAGACAACACAAATTATAAAAAGTTGCACCTCGGCCCTCGTGTCGCTGTCATTACAGAGAAAAAAAGACTTAAAAAAGAATTAACCCTCGCAGCTTCCCTGCATTGATCCTGGGCTTTTATGGCGTCCCTGGAGCGTGGCAGACAATTACAGATATTATTACATCTGCATTGATTTCTTTAAGAGAGCCTGGCGTCTCAAAGCAATTTGAAAAAATTACAGTTCGGAAGTGGGCCAATTAAAATGCCCCGGGGCCCAATGGGGGACATTCAGTCCTCACAACTGTCAGAATGTCACTGTCTTCTCACCTTACAGCGATCTAACACACACAAACACACATGATTTCTGAGCTATAGGAACATGTTTAATAATCAGCATGGCTGTGGATGAACACAGGTTATGATCATTCTTAATTATTACTCTATTTTAAACATTAGAGAAATATCTACTAAATATCTACTTAGACGTTCTACTAACTATAAGTCAATTAACTACGTGTCAACTAACTGTTAGGGTAGGTTTAGTAGAGTAAGTTTCAGTATGTAGTATGTTGTGGACTCATCAAAATAAAGTGCTAAGCAGACAGTCGACTAGTACTCTAATGACTGCTAGTTGACATGTAGTTACTCACTGTTAGTAGAATATCTAAAGTGGACAATTAAGTGTTCATCATTTTTCGGGATACTGGTTTTAGTTTAGCATATTCATTCTCTAGTCTTTGTACAAGAAAGTTAATTTTAACTCAAAGGAAATACAAGCGCCTTATTTTAGTTTATCATATGGGCTGTTGATTTGTAAAACAATGAAAGAGAGTCAGAGGCGAGAAGAGACGCCTCAGTGAACACACGCTTACAAAACCACAATGAATGCGATGAACTACTCGAACCTGAAACGACAGTACAACATTAAACTATCCTGACCTACAGAAACAGACTACGCTCTGCTACTCTTCCACTGCTGTGTGATTGGTGGATCTCTACTGCTGGTGGATTATGGGTAGTGTAGTTCTTCAGCAGCAGTCCAGCAGGGCAATTATTATAATCACACCACTGAGTGATGGTACTACATATTACTCTAGAAGCCATACGTCACTCCAAGAACTCGCCAAAATGTTTTGAAATCACATTAAAGAATGAAGAAAATGAGCAGGATTGCTGCTGTTGTGCCCATTACCGAAGGAACTATTTTGTTTTTCTGCTCACGGCTCCTCCTTCTCGTGTTGTTTCAGTCTGATGGACTCCGAGGAGCATTTTTCACTGATTATAAGAGTCCGTTAAGAACTGGTGCAGCTGCTCCTGTTATTTTCTTTGGCCCGGACGCTCAGCTTTCTCTTTCTCTCAAACGCACTGCGAGGAAAAGCAATTTACAGAATTAACCCATTAACATCATGCGGTGCCCTCAGATGAGACACAACAGGCTTTGATTGAGACGATACAGCACCATCAAAATAACACGGAGCGGCATTTAGAGCAGCGATCCTTCTCCTCGCCATCTCCTTGTTTCTTTGTGACTTTCACAGAAGAGGAAGAAAATGCTAATTGCTGTTATGGAACCTTAAAGGAATTAGCAGCGATAAGAGCTGGATGTGATATTCTGGGCCGAGCGCTCTTCCTACTCGCCCGTATCAGCGGAGCACAGAAACAAAGCTCATTGTGAAGAACAGCAAAACAGCGTGAGCTTCACCTCCGACGACTGATACGAGCCGCATTCAGTCACATAAACAGAGCTGAACCGTCACTGAAACATGTTATCACTGTGACTGCGCAGAGCATTTCATGAATCCATTAAGCGTCCAAATAAGTTTACTTCTCCTGGATTAAATATCAGCATAACAAATACTAACCTAAACAACAAGCCAAACAAACGATGACACGTAAAGCGCTTACACTGTATTTGCTGATGCTTAAGAAATTCTGCTTCTCTGTTTTGGTGATAACTAGCCGGATCGTCACTTCCGGCCGGATTACAGCGCCTGAGGGTTTCAGCGGCGTCTAGTAATCCAGGAAGAGAGGAAAAAGAGTTTTCAACACAGGAACACAATGCTAAAGCATGATTAAAGAGAAGCAAAGTCTGGCCGAACGTCAAACTGTCACAGGCAAATTAATCCTAATGTTTTGGAGAAGATATTCTTTTCCCTGAAAGTGCCGGTTAATGTTATGGACATTACTGGACTTACTGAAAGTATATTTTATTTCAGCCTTGGTAAGAAAACTAATTTCCAGTCCTGCAGGAGCCACATACATGTGTTATGAGGTTTGCTGTCTTATTAAGTTACTATTAGAACTTTTGTTAATAGTTTAAAATTCAATTTCATAGTAATTTGGTTAATTAGTTTTTTACATTTTAGTAATTTTCTTATTTGCTTTTTTGTCACTTTTATTTATTTATTTATTTAAAAAATATTTTTATATAGTTTTTATACATTTTATTTCAGTGGTACTTTTTGTTTTTTTTAATACATCAAATTAAACTAAATGAAATAGGACATTTTTGTAGAATTAAAATGAATTTATTTTGTTTATTAAAATAAATGGAGGGCAAAATATATCTATAAAATTATATATCTATAATAGTCATAAAATATATTTATAAATAAATATACTAAAAATGTTTCTTTAAAGTAACTTATAGAAATTGTTTTGGCACTGAAATCTCTTCTCATTGATTTGAGTTTATGATTATCCAAAATTATCCAAAAATTTATTGTTTTTTCACTCAGAAACGGAGGTGCAGACCAGTGAGACTGCAATTATTCAGTTTCAAACTGAAAATTAACTGTGCTCACAAAAAGATTGAATCCGATATTTGGCAATAATATCGAGCAGCTTTTTAAAAGGCAGGTCATTTTTGACCCTAGGTGAAGGATTGTCAGCACAAGTGTTAAATAAATGCAGTGTTTTAAGTGGCTATCAAAACCCTCATGACTTTTTTAACCCCTCGTTCTTTGCCGAACACAAAGAGCTGCAGGTTCACTAGGTCAGATGGGCCGTCTGGAGGAACTTTACATGCTGCATTGTTTAGGATGAGATAAAAACTAATTGAAAGTGACCGTTGAATCAGGAGCCAAACAAATGGCTGACAGTTTTTAGTCAAATGCGCTGTCAGCTCAGATTTAAAAATGCGGTGGAAGGTGAAGCTGAAGAGGCTGGACGTGTGAGAGCAGAAGAGGAAGCTTCATATAGCGAGGCCGTGACGGGAGACTGTCGCTAATCACTGCGCGCTGGACACAGCGTGACACACGCATTAACAGACCGAGGCCCGAGCCCATCCTCTTAAACCTGCCACGACTGAACTACTGAGACCAGTGACAAAGAACATCAGATCCAATATCAGCCATTTCTCAAATCAAACTCATTCTGTGCATGAATCATAAACAAAGAAAGTGTTATTAATTAATAAATGTGATCTAACAAAGAGCAAATATTAAGCATATATGCTGTTTTTGTAATTGGGGTGAAGTAAACATCTGTTGAGAATTTAGTATAAAATTGTTTGATTGTGTTGGATTAAAAGCCTAAAAGTGCAGCAGGTCCAGGCCCACAATAGCAGATAAGTAACGAAGACATGAGTTAAAGCAGTTGATATAAATCCAGGGACAGACCACAGTTAAAGTCATTATTCATTAATAATCATCCCTTTAAACAAATAACAGCCGAATGGTTTGGACCAACATGAAAGAGGTTAAATAAAGTGGATGAACCCTCCATTCAGATTATATTTTTGGATTAAAAAAAAATCTAATAAATAATTAAAAAATAAATAAATACATAAATAATAATGAGGGACCACTTTGTATTTTTTTTTTTTTTTTTACATAGTAGTAACATTTAAAAAAACACCTGCATGCAGTTACCCACCTATGTAACTAATTTACTAATTAAGTGCCTCTACTCCATAACCCAGCCAACCTTTCCTAAACCTACCCGTATTCCACCTCAATAGCAGCTGAAGCAGCTAAAAACTATAAGTACACTGTACTTAACAATTAAAAAGTTAAGTGCATAGCAGTTAACACCTAAAACGTGGGAGCAAAATCTCTAATCAATAAACAGAATCTCAAAACTACACAAACTCTCGACTTTATTCATGAGGAATACATACAGAATAAGAACATGGTTAAAAAGAAAGCATCTGTGTGAAAACCGCTGAAAAGCATTTTATAGTCTCTGTATATGTCACTGCTTGATAAGTTTCACGCAGCAAAACTAATTTGAGCAAACCAGAACACAATGTTGCAGTTTCAGGTGTGTGTGTGTGTGTTTAATTGCATGAACTCAATAATCACGAAATCAGCCGTTCAATGAAAGAATGAGTGAAGGTTGAGGAGTTTGCAGCACTTCTTTGTCTTCTTGACTGAAGTCAGTAGCTGGAAACACACAGATTTTTTGAAAGCTTTCATTAGCATGTCATTTAGCAGAACAACAGACAGAAGGTGTTCGGCTGGGACACGTTCATACTTTGCAGTAGAATTAATTGCTCGATAAATCTGTCAGAAGTGGTGCGTGATCGACTGTATTTGTATTTCTGGTAGAGCACGTGTTCAGTCATTAATTCGTAGCGCAGGTAAGGAGAACCTCATCAAACCACATGCATTCCACGGGCTGCCGATCCTGACACACGCGTGACGTCTGATGTAAATCACCATGCGTTGCTCCAAAACACCGCCGGAAATATAATCGGGAGGCTGCACGGGAAACGCTCCCCGTCAAACTCCAGCTCCTTTTTTAAGTGCAGCAATTTGCATTTCCCTCCATCAGTGGCACTTTTCCGCTCGACTTCACAGAGACGCCGTTTATTTCGCTTTGAGGGAGAAATGAAGGGAACGGCACACCTAAAAGTAGAGAGAGAGAGAGATGTCGCGAGAAAAACACAGGTCTGCCGCTCCAGACCGCCGTCCTCATTGAAAAGGAAATGACACCATGACAAGCTTCATCCAGGGCCGCGTGCAAATGGGCCGCTCTTAGTGCTATTTGTCCGTGTTGTGATTGGCAAGCGTCCCCTCCTCTGCGCCATCAGTGTTCGGCCTCCATTAGACACACAGAGGAATAATTGCCCTCCGGGTCACAGCAGCACGCTAACACTTACATTAGCTTCTGAACAGACATGCCTGTTAAAATGTGTGCATTTACACTAGAGCCAACGCTACAAGAGAGATCCACCTCACCTTTACACACCGATTCTTCATCCTCCTAAGATGATGCCAAACCTCGAACAACAGACAAAACTACCACACTTTGCTACAAGTTTAATCACAGCATATAATCATTATGGTCAATAGTGTTCGCCATATGTTTGATTACATGTCATTTACTAACTAATTTCACTGTACTTTTCTGCCACATGGATAGTCACCACTGATAAGCTATAATGTAGAAACTTTAGACACTTTCATTTCTGTAAAGCTGCTTTGTAATGATTTGTATCATGAAAACTGCTTTACAAATAACGTTTATGAATTTAACTGGATATAATTATTATTCCTGAGACAGTCAAACTGACTGAAAGACGGGATGCGAGACAGACAGACAGACTCACAGACAAAATGAATGACAGCAGCACTGTAAAGGATAAAAAGTATTTCCTCTTTGTTTTGTTTTTGTTTTAGTCCAGCAGCCAGGATGTTGAGACAGAAGATTCAAGACAACAGAGCAGAATCTGTATCAAACGCGATCATGAAGAGACGCCACCACAGACACAAAGAGCTTGAAGGAACGCTGACCTGTGACCTGAGGAACATCATTCATGAGATTACTGTACGTCTGTTCCTTATAGCACACACTCGCTCTCATCCTATCTGTGAGACTCATTAAGAAGAAGAGATTGATAATGCTCTGATAATGAAACGCTGTTAATAGAAGAATGTACACGGTTTAATTAAGGCTCGTGTAACGAATGCTTTTTGTCATGCTGAACATACGGACTATTTCTGCGCTACTATTTCATCTTCAAAATGATTTTTCTCAGATCTTTTAGAAAGCACACAATGCTTAGTATTTATAAAATAAGAGCACAGAAATGCTATCTGACCATAAGTCTAAGCAGAGCGTTCTAAAAACAAAGTCTTTGTGAAGGTCAGATTTCTGTGTGTCCGCTCACCTCTGAAAGCTCTAATGGCGGTGCTTTTCCTCTTAAGCCCAAGCGATCGGCAGCATTTCTTTCTTTGTTGGGGCCTCCTGCCGCTCACGGCCAAATAAAGCGCAGCTTTATAAAAGCTAGCGAAACAAAATAGCAGAGCGCTCGGCGGCTAAAAGCTGCATTTTCCTTTTCAGCGTGTTTCTCATCAGTTCTTTTCATATCACTGACTGACACAAATCCTATACGGCTACTTTTGTTTAACGAAGAGCATTAATGAAGAGCTCTCCAGCTAAATACATCTTTATTCTGCTATTAGTGCGGCTACTTGAAGCAGGAGCTGAAGGAGGGCGTCTGAGAGCCTTCAGAGTCGAGGCATTGAGAGGCACTTTCCCATCAATCAGGCCTTGTGTCCAGTAAGTGGCGCTTACATTTACATGAAATATTCATAAAGCATTCACTCGTGGTATCCAGCACTGTAATAATCGCCCTCCACCTTCTAAAATAGCTACAATCACGTCGACTTACGGGATGCGTCCTCCTCGTCCAGCGGTCTTCCCGCCAGGAGAAAGAGCTTCGGGAGCATTAGAGGTTCTGCTACAAGTCTGATGTTTCCATTCGACGACAATCAGCTCTACAGCAGTGACTGAGAAAAACATCACCACAGAACATCATGACAGAAGCAGGTGTTAGCAGGTTCAGCTGATGGGTCGGAACTCAGCTCTGCTCTGATCAATTAAGCAATGACTGAATAACTTTAAGAACAGAGAAACTGACCTTTTAAATGTAAAGAGAATTAGGTATTCCATATCTTCCGTTGTGTATTAGAATAAACTCTTTGTCAGGACCTTTTTTGACAGCGTCCTTGTTACACATGGACTTACTAGAAAACAATTGGTCAGACTTTATATTGGGTGGTCTTAACTACTATGTACTTGGATCAAAGCAAATGTACAGTGTACTCATTGTGTTCATATTGTATTACAAATCACTAATGCTGCTATTAAGGGTGGATACAGGTAAGGTTAGGGACAGGTTTGGTGGTATGGGTAGGTTAAAGGTGAGGTAATTGTAATTACAGATAGGCATTTATAAAAATATATAAGTACAATGTAAAAACATGTATGTACACAAAAAGTGCATTGTACCAAGTTATTCATTTAAATGTAAGAACAGTTAAGGCCAACTGTGGGCAAGTGGGACCTAATATTATGAATAATAACAAGCAATTACCTCTAAACAGTACAAGGCTGTAAAACAAGCCAGCCTGATCTTATGAATGTGCGTATAAATAGTATGCCAAAATAAAAATGAAAAAAAAGGATTTTGGTGTAATCAATCAATCACTTTTATTTATACAGCGCTTTTAACAATACAGATTGTAGCAAAGCACTGAACATTATCAAATAGAAGAACAGAGTGATGGTAATGTATAATGACGAGAATTAAACTTTATTTATCAATGCAGAGACGGTCTCTGTAGTCAAGACGACGATAATCACTAGAAATCAGGTGTCCCAACTAAGCAAGCCAGAGAAACCAAAACCCCATCCATGAGAGAATGGGGAAAAAAACCTTGGGAGAACTAGGCTTAGTTGGGTCCAGTTCTCCTCTGGCCGGACGCCAAGCACCTAATTTCCAGTTCAGTTTTAAGCACACTTAGTGTGTGTGTGTGTGTATGCGCGTATATGACACGCACGTATTTGGTGTGCATATAATACACAGATTTTGAGTTGATATGATAAAACATTTGTTGGCGTGCATATGATATGCATCTACCCAGGGCCGCCCGCGGCATAGGCAGTATAGGCAAATGCTAAGGGCGCTGTACATCCAGGGGGCGCCATAAATGGAGGAAGAAAAAAAGTGTCACTACCACATAAAACTAGTTGGTATTATGACTTCAGAAAGGAATATGCCCATTAATTAAACTGCATAGCAAAGCCTTCTAAGTAGTAGTTGCATTAATAACAATAATAATATAGCCTACTTGCCTAAGACGCCCC
>JAUMHR010000072.1:20791048-20811474 GCA_032361145.1 Enteromius fasciolatus | reverse complement strand
AAGAAAATGAAACGAAATAAATGAATACATCAAGCCTTTATTACATATTACATTTATTAATGCTATATCAACATTCATAAAATGAACAGTTTGCGCTCCTAAGGGCTTTCACACTTTTCCAAAAGTGGGCTTTCTCTCAGTTTACCTGCTGATGAATTCTTCAAGCAGGGTCGAAACATCGCATTCATCAGTAATATACAGCTGAAATGGAAAATGATGGGTCGTCTGAAGAACTGCCTGCTCTCGCCGCGCACACCACGAGCTCTGAGCGCAGCACGTCAGCAAGTGCACCATTTGAAAAAAAAATGCGGGTCGGGTACAATATTATCTCTTTTTTTTGCGGTCCAAGTTGCGGGCGGGTTAGTTGACAACGTCGGTCGGGTTTGGGTTGTTTACACATTGACCCCATTAAATTCTTAATTTGCGGCTCATTAATAGTAAATGAGTTGTTAAGTTTAGGTATTGGGTAGGATTAGGGATGTAGAATAAGATATTAATATGAGATTAATTAGCACTAATAAAGGGCTAATATTCTAGTAATATGCGTGGTAATAAGCAACTAATAGGTGTAACCTGTAACAATCCCAGCCGGAAGTATCGTCAAGCCCTGCCAGAGGGCACTACTACCGCTCGGTATCACTCAGGACTCTCAGTTGTTTACCTGACTCAATCTCCCATAATGCACCACTACCCCACAGCTGTTGCTCATGATCCACACCCACTCTCTCATTAGTACCAGTATAAAAGCGAGTTTCTCCAGTCAGAGAATTGTGAAGTTTTGGTCCGCATCTGCTATCAACTCTGAGCGCACTTTCCCGTGTTTGTTTCTCCGTGTTTGACTTTGGACTGTTTATCTGTTTATCGTTGGATTGCCACCTGCCCTGATTTTGTGCCCGTGATGTACCTTGAACGTGATTTTGCTCTGCCCCTTTTTCTCTGGTTGTTGTTGTTTGAACCTGCCAATAATAAATTATGCTGCACATGGATCCGCATACCTCTGCTTCAGTAGTTACATTTGGCTTGGCTTCCTTTGCTCATTACTGCGAGATGCTGCATCTGCCAAAGTCAGCGCTTAAGATGGCCGCCATGCCTCAGCCAGTGCCAGCACTCTAAATGGCCACCAACCCAGAGCCACAGCCCAAGATGGTTGCCGACCTCAAGCCTCCAGCTCAATTAGTTTGTGCCATTGAACCCTTGCCTTACCCTGCCATAGCCATGGAAGCTGTTGTACGCTTAATCCAGTTTAGTTAGTTCTGCCTGTTCTGCCCTGGAGGGTATCGTTGTCTCCTGCTCCGCCCTGGGGGGCACCATTGTCACCTATTCTGTCCCGGCTGCTCGGAGGGCATCCCGGCCACCTAAACCACCCTGGAGGGCATCTTCTGCCACCTGTTCTGCCCTGGAGGGTGTCTCCACCACCCGCTCTGCCCTGAGGGTGTTAAGTAACGATCCCAGCCTAAAGTACCGTCAAGCCCCGCCAGAGGGCACTCCTACCGTTCAGTTTCACTCAGGACTCTCCCATAATCACCACTCCCCCACAGCTGTTGCTCATGATCCACGCCCACTCTCTCATTAGTGCCAGTATAAAAGCGAGTCTCTCCAGTCAGAGAATTGCACAGTTTTTATCCGCATCTGCTATTAACTCTGAGCGTACTTTCCTGTGTTTTTCTTCTCTGTGTTTGGACTGTTTGTCGTTGGATTTCCACTTGCCCTGGGGTCTGTTCTTCGTACGTCGCTTGATACATCCAAGATGAATTGACACGTCTAAGATGAGATCATCGTGCTAATTACGATGTAGCTAATGTGGTTCTTTGAGCACACCTGTTGTTGATGATCAGTATAGCTGGATTGAGTTGTCTAGGCTTATTGTACATCTGTGCGTTGGTTTAAAAGGCGATATGTATCGATAATAGAAACACTGATCACAACCCCTTTGATTGGTTGAAGAAATGTCTCAAGCGGAACAAGAGCTTTTATTAGAGGTTGTTGAGAATTACTTTGACAGCGTTTTTGTCACGCCCAGCTGGAGCTGCCAGCTAAAGACTGTTGATGGCACTCCAGCTCTCTAAGAACTCTATGTGTTTTTGTGTCTGTTTCCACATCCGGACTCCATTTCCCAGTATGCATCTCTCCCCCACAGCTGTTGCTAGTTTGGTTCAATCATTCAATCAGTTCCACCTGTATAAATACCAGTCTGTTTGTCTGTCTAGTCACGGATCATTGTCGATGTATACTCCAATGTTTTGCCGTCAACCCTAGCCTTGTTTACTCGTGTTTTTGTTTCTTTGTGTTCTCTGTTGGATTTATCGTTGCCGAAGTTTTGCCTGTACCTGGATATTCTCGCTGTCTCTTCCCCTGGACTGATTTACGGTATTGACTATTGCTTTGTTTACGTTTCTGCCTCTGGATATGCCCTCATTGAATCTGCTCGCCGGCCACATACTTTTTGCATGTTATGACTCCGAGCTTGAATAAACCCCTTGCATTTGAACTCACACGCTTCGCTGCCTCGATTCATGACAGTTTTATTGCCACCAAAAAATAAATAAACAAATAAGTCTAAAACTAGGTTAAATTTAGATTAAATTAATTTAGGCATATTTGAGTATTGTTGAGTATTGATCTCAGAACTCGTGGAAGCTGCTTAATATCAAGAATATGATATTTATTAAAAGACTGAACAAGAACAACTTTTAATCTTAACATTAGCTCACACACTGGGGGGGGTGGCTATCTTATTTAACTCTTTTTAATACACTACAAGGGCATTTATGTGGGATTATTAGCGGAATTTATATCATGTGTAATATTCGCGGGGTCATAAATTTGGAAATATTTAATGTCTTCCACTGGATCCGTTACAGTGCGCTACCCAAAAGCTGTAAGATTTGTCCCTTTTTTACAGTATATTGTTTTATATTGTGTCTTACAGTAATGTGTTGTTCAAGCTTTTTACTGATCAGATCACTGTATTATATATTTATACACTGTATTATATTATACACTGTATTAATTTTTTGTAGCATGTCAGACACCCAGCAATCGCAATAATGTTCTGCTTTGTTTCTTTTTTATATAAAACTCAAAATATAAAATACAAAATGTTTGTATTTTGCTATAAAACTGCCAGATTTTAAAAGCAGAGAATATCTCTGGGTGCTCTTTATTCTTTAAACATTTTATTCTCAAAATATTACGCCTTTAATCTCGTAGTTCTAGATTTTTTTTTGGTGCCACTAAAACGCTGTCGTAAATTTGCCCATGTACCTTGACCTTGATTTTGCTCTGCCCCTTTAGCTCTGTTTGTTGTTGTTTGACCCTGCCTGCCGACCACGAATAAATTATGCTGTACATGGATCCGCATGCCTCCGCTTTAATTGTTACATAACCATAAAATAAAGTGTTACAGATATGTTTTGTATTTATATATACATAATAAATATACACAATAAAGTAATTTTGGAAATATGTTTATACATGGCAGTATATAAAAGTGGCTCATCATATATTTAATCATGTAAGAGGAAACGGTGACACCATGCACACAAATTCCAGAATAAAAGCTCTAAGCAATGTTTTTAAGCAATGCCATAGAACAACCATATTTGGCTCCTCAAAGAACGGTTCAGTCGTCAGTGCTCAAAAGAAGCATGCTTTTCTTTTAAGAATCTAAATAACCACTTTTTGTGCTAACAGATGTCAGAGGTTCTTCTTGGAGCATCAGTGCTAATAAAGAAGCTTCATTTGTGTGAAAGAAGGTGGAGCAGCTTGAAGCTTGTATTACACGGTTTGAGCTGAATATCAGAACAAACAGCCGGGCACATGCATCAAGCACATTCATATAACGTGACAGTGAGCCTCGTCGAGCAGTGAAGGATGCTGGGACACCATTCCCCATCTCATCACCAGAGCTTCCTCCACAGCCTAATCTATATGAGCTGGCAGTCTGTGGCCGTTTATTACCTCAAACTGCTCCCACCGGCAGCCTTTATGCTGTAATAACCCACCTATGCTTGGCTTATCATATTCAAGCCTCCCACAATTAAATGCAACCCTTGTCATTTGGGCACTTGGGGAAATCTGGCGGATAGTTCTGCAGAGAGCGAGCAGATTAAAAAGCCTGGGTTTGTTTTACATAAAGCCCGGCTCTGTCAGGACGCAGCAGGGCCGTGCACAATAAATCACCGGTGCGCCGCGTTCAGCGGGATCGTTGGGTCCGCAGGCCTTCTGCTGACTGCACATTTTCACTTTAATATGTGACCTCACCACAGTATTTCACAGATCCTGCTCCACAGCGTGATGGATTCACTCTGGTTTACATTTTTGGAGAGCAAAAAGGACATCAAGATGATCGTGTCATTCTCTGTGGCCATTTGTACATAATGTACAGTGCTTTACACGTTATTTTATTTACTTATGATCAGGCAGCATATGCTGTAGAACTGATCTTTTATCATTCTATATACAGTGTGTTTAATGTGCCCCATTTCTTTATATTAATTCTGATTTCCCAATTCTAATTCTGCTTTGCCTTACACTATTGACAAGCATCTGATAGTATAATATTTGTCCATAACTGGCATGTTATCTACTCAAGGTGGGTGGAATAATTCAATCTTTGATTATGGTTTGGGTAATTTTGCATCACATTACTGTTACTGTTTTAAGGTGATGCCGTTACAGTGTAATTACACAAATAAGTAATTACCTGCATGTACACAAGATACACTCAAATGTAAAGGTATTTTATTGGCATCTATAGTTGCATGGAGAACCTCTAATATCCATAGTGTACTTACATGGTTAGGGCTGTGAAGTAAAGTGCTACTTACATTTAAATGAAAGGTTTTTCAAAAGTGAAAAAAGGTTCTCCTAAAGACTAAGAAATAAATGTTTGTTTTTACTGGACGGTTCTTAAGGGAAACAAAATGGCTCTTCTATGACATCACTGTAAAAACACCCATTAGAAAACTTTGTTTAGGTTTAAAGTGAGAGTTAGGGTTTAGTTGAGTTAGTTGCTTGTAATTATGCATATCTTAGTTTTAAGTACTTGTAATTAATCCACCTTAAATTAAAGTCTGTCTCTATGCTAGCGTTATGATTCATTCATTAATATTTATGGTATATATGCCAAGAAATAGAAGACATACGATGTGTGACAAACTGAGTGATTTAGTAAAAAGGAAAATGGAAGAACGTGATGTTGATTCATACTTCTCTGCAATAACTGATACATGTTTTTTTTTGTTATAGATTTTCCAGAGAACCGTGGATGCCACTAAGGAAGCTTTATTTTTGTGTTGTGTATTTCAAAGCAGCTGTCTTTGGGAAGGCAGAATCTCATCATCTAACCCTGCAGAGGATTTCAGCGTGAATGCAAGTGTGTCGAGGCTGGATTTGTCGACACGTTGAACAGCGAGGGTCCGGCGGTCCGAGTCGAGCTGTGTTTACGCTCATAACAGTAGCTAATTAAGTCCTCCTGATGGAAGGCAGAGCTGATTACACCGCGAGCGGCGAACGGCTCATCATTAACATCCTCTCAGAGTGTGGAGACGGGTGAAAGACCTCTCCCTTTGTCTGCCTTTTCTCACTGTAATTGTGTGTCATGTGTTAAAGGAATTAGTCAGCCACAATCCTCAGTGCACTAATGACCGTCTGGGAGAGCGAATCACCCAAAAACAAAGAGCGAGATGCAGCCGATGCTCGCCAAGACTCTCTGTGGAATACTGTATGTCGGACACCCGCGAGTTTTTCTTATAAATTTATTAACGGCTCCCCTGTGGGTCGCGGGTGGGATTATCTCGTTTAGCACACTTCCAAAAATCCTGCGTAAACATTTACAATTAATTTGCTGCGCCCACAAAGCTTCTGTTTTACATAAAGCTGATCAAATGAAGTTGTTTGCCGCACAACTCTGTTGTCTGTCTGCGGCAGCGGCGGCGGAGAGAAAGCAGTCATTCTGGTGGAAATGACATGGGATAGCGGCTCTCTCAGGTATTAACGTGTCTTCCTGCCCATCAGAAAGTAGAAAGACACCCGTGTTATCCAGTCGCCGGCCCCTGCGAGGGCTTTGAACCTGCCAGACGGCTCCACGCCACAGAAAACAGCCGATGTGATTTGTATTATAATAATCCTTTAATTACTTCACGGCGAAACGTCTATAATGCATTAAGTCATTGAGCGCAGCCGTCGAAGGGAAAGGCGGAGAGATCTTGTTTTGCATAAAGTCTTTAGCTAAGTCCTGCGACTTCAGCTTCCTCTGTTTTGATAGCTAATATATCAGCCGAGGAATAATCCGGCCTACATTTCCAGGATATTTTTGAGATGCCGGCCTCTGTGAATGCGTATGATCCACGGGCTCTTTAATATTTGCAGCAGCTCATCGACTCAGAATGAAGCACAAAGGCTTGACGGGCCGGGGAGACTTTATACTGCGTGAAAGGATGCTCAGAGACTGATCTGCAACACTCTTCATGAGCAGTGTTTGATTCTGCTCTCGTCTAACACACTGCTAACGATGCTAAAAACACAGTAATGCTGCATATGAACATCGCGTTCGGTTAGATCTGGCTCGCCAGTAAAATATGCATACGTTTATTTATAATGGGGATTTGTCTGTGAGGGAGAGCAGCTGACTGGAGGAAGGGCTGTGACCTCTGACCTCTAGCTCTCACACCATGTGTCCAAATGAAGGTTTGATAACATTCAAATAGAAGATTAGTTTAATCATATCTAATATGTCCAGGGTCCACTAGGGGGCCAGGCAATGGCTTCAAATAATTAAAAATAAGACAAAACATGCTTTAAAATATGCTAAAACAGCTGTAACCAATTAGAATTTGTTCATTTGAATTTAATTTTGTTTTAATATTTATGAATCAGGGTTCTCAAGGACATACTGGATGAGGGCGTTTTAAACTGTGATTGATAGAAACCTCACAGAAATTAATAAGTGCCCCTAGAGCACAAAACCAGTCGTTAGGGTCATTACTTTTTTTTTTTTTTTTTTAATTGAGATTTATTCATCAAATGAGATATGACAAATAAATAATCTTTCCATTGATGAAAGGTTAGGATAGGACAGCATTTGAAAAATATGGAATATATTGAGAAAATCCCCTTTAAAGTTGATCAGATGAAGTTCTTTGCATATTACTAATCGAAATAAAGTTGAATAAATGTAAGGTAATACATTTACAAAGTATCTTCATTGAACATCATCTTTACTTAATATAATAATGACTTTTGACATAAAAGAAAAGTGTATAATTTTTTTAATAATTTTTAATAAATTTAAACAAATAAATATCACAGATTAGAAATGTCATGTAAACTCATTGGCAAAGAGTACATCATGACCAATTTTAATTTACTGGAATCTATTGTATTTCTTTACAATTATTTGAATTATTAATTTAAATCTTTAAATGTAAATCTCTCGTTCTTCTCCAGTACTGTCAGTGAAGAGTCAGGAAGGTTGCGATCTGCTGCAAGATTCATGATCATCTCTGGAGACCTTCTTCTTGACAAAAACTGTGACGGATCCAAATTGCTGTGATGCTTTTAGATTTTTTCATTTGCTTTTCATATGCATGGACGAGTGTGCATAATGAAGACCAATTAAAGTTTTTCCATGGCACGTAAATGCACTCGTGTCAGCTTTAATGCACTCGTGTGTCTTGAAGAGGGGGAATCAAACACCAGCATGTCATTTTAATATTCAGAGCTTCTTTCCGATTTTAATTTCCACCACAGATATGTTGTTTCTGGACATTTCCAATCAAAAAAGCCTCTCTGCATTGCATTCATGTAGAGTTCATATGAATCATGTTTCTGCGCATAAACAACATGCTATTTTTAAAATCCTCCATTGAACATGCGGACCCAAAACATACAGAAAACCTGGGGACTATAATGACAGTCCCTGAAACACATCAAAAGAAATACACTGATCTTTGATTTTCTCAACGTCTGAATTTGTTCACTAGTAACAAAGAGTCTCTTGAAGACTAAGAAGAATAGTTCATTAGTTCATAGTTCAGAGCTTAAAACTGAAATACTGATCCAGAGGCTTTCAAGATCTCAAAGGCCAAAGAGCAACACAGAAGACGTCTACTCAACCGGTGTCCATCAGGATTGTTATGAATGTTATGAAGCAACGAGAATTCTTTTTGTACACAAAGAAAATAAAAATAATGACTTTATTCAACAATTTGTCTCCTCTGTGTCTCACTGAGTCACCCTAACCATTTTGGACATACACTCTTCTATCAGCCGTGATGCATTTTTTATCGCATCTACTCACTTTAATTTAAAGAAAAACAGCGCACAGAACACAGAACAGTGTGCATAATGCGTTTAGTGGATATCTCTAAAATGGTTCTACTCTGTAGTGTTTTCTTTTATAACTAACCAACTGGATAACATGCCTGTGGTAAAAGCAACATTAAGTAACATGAACTTCAGTGTTTTCATCAGGAAGAAATGAAATGTTAATGAAATTAAGAGTGCTTAAAGGGATAATTCAACCAAAAACGAACATTCTGTCATTAATTACTCACCCTCATGCCATTCCAAACCCGTAAGACAATTGTTCATCTTTGGAACACAAATTAAGATATTGATGAAATCTGAGAGTTCTCTGACTCATTATAGACAGCAAATGTCATACCACGGTCAAAACACAGAAACATAACAAGGAAATTAGTAAAATAGTCACGTGACATCAGTGGGTTAACTGTACACTGCAAAACATAAGATTTTAACTGTGATACTGTGAAAATGCTATGGTAAAAACCTGTTAAATGGTTAGTGGTAAATCCTTGTAAAAGTAACAGGGAAAACTGTAAACTGACATTCCCAGAATTCCCTGCATTGCATTTCAAATTTAGTTTGAATTTGATGTTTTTTCTTTGAAATAATAACCATTTTATATATATATATATATATATATATTTATTAGGCTTGTATGTTAAATGTAATTGTGACATATCACTCCATAAGCAGCATTCTTTAATCATAGTTAAGCAGGCAATGGTCAAATCACAGGCAAACAGTAACAGCAGAGACAGACAGCAATCGTAATCGGTAAACCAGGCAGAATAGTCGGAGCAGGCAGCGAGAATCAAAAGACCAAAACACAATCCAAATGATAACCAGAGAAACAACAGGGAAAAACACTCAGAAATGCTAATGATGTGCAAGCGTTCAGTCATTGTTTCTATAGGCCGTGTAATGGCCGACATCTGGCGGCAGAATCAGCCAAGGTACGTGGTTAAACAGAATCCAGGTAGGAACGTTAAAACTCTGGCGATGGTTCCCGCTGCTGACTTCCGGAGAGAGCCACGGAGGTGCGGCTTGTGACAATAATGTTGTTAAATGAATGTTTATTGTATTGTTCAGTTTAACAGAACATCAGTTTATTAGTCTCATCATGATGGTGTTTAGTGTTTGTGTGAATAGCTCTGAGCTCGTTCTATATATGTTCATATTTAAAAGCTGCTTGTTATCTGTGTATTTCAAAGATACAAAACATATTTCAGTGCTTTAATAGGCTGGTATATTAACATTATATCAGTTAATGAAATTACAGTATTTAACTGTAAATTTAGCTTAAAACTGTAAAACCTAAAATGGTTTTACCATATTTTTTACAGGTTGAGTTCCGACAACTACATCTGCTGATTTTTTTTACAGTGCAATTTTACAAAGCTACCTTTATCGATTTGAACTTTACCAATTATTGGCTGATACATCTGCACATCCAGGATATTTCATGCTAGTTTTTAGAGCTCCAGTCTCTGATCATTTTCATTGCATGAAAGTTCTTCATAAAATGCCCTCTTTTCATTCCAAAGAAGTCATAGAGATTTAATGGGAGTAAATTATGGTCATATTTGGGAGAACAGTGTCCTTAAACTCTTAAAAAATGAAGGGGCTTCACAATGCTATAGAAGAACCTTTTGTCTAAATGGGTCCATAAAGAACCTTTAACATCTGAAGATCCTTTCTGTTTCACAAAATCTTCTTTGTGGTGAGAGAAGGTTCTTCAGATTATACAAAGCAAAGAAAGAGATGGTCCTTTAAAGAACCTTTGACTGAATGAAACCAAAAAAGGTTCAGCTATGGCATCGCTGTAAAAACCTTTTGAAGCACCTTTTTTTTAAAAAGAGTATAATAGCAATTTGGTCTGTTGAGGAGATCATCGCTCTGAAAGGGTCTGATCCAGAACCGGCCATTTTAATTGAACTCACAGCAGACAATAAGGAAGATTCATTTGGCCATTTTTTATTTGCGTCTGCCAAGATCTGAAATTAAATGTTAAATGTTTCATGGGCTAAGAAAAGGGCAGAATTCGTCTTTGTATTGTTCACCAGAGAGAGAGGGATGATGATGATGATGGTGGTGGTGGTGGTGGTGAGGGGAAAGAGGAAAAGAAAGGCAATGGAGACTGATAAGAGACAAGACAGATGAAGAGAGCAGAAAGAGGCAGGCAGAGAGGCAGAGGAAGATGGATGAAGAAGTGGGGTGTCCTGTAATATCATCATCCCTCTGTCAGCTCTAATAGGCTTTTCCTGCCTCACATCACTCATACGGATCCTTTATTAGATTCTGTGTGCTGGATTTGATCCTCGCCTCACACACTGCCAGCAGATCAACTGATCACTTCAGTCCTGTGTGTCAGCTCAAACCTGTGCCACGCCACTGCATTACACACACACACACACCTCATTGACAGAAAACACAACACACACCACATACACAGCAAGGATATTACCATTAGCAGGAGTGAGTCAAATGAGCTTAAAAAATAAATATAGAAATAAATATATAATAAAACTCTAGAGGTGCAGGCTGATGGGTTGTTAAGGTAACTGATGATTTCAGAGTTAAGTGACCTGGCACAAGCTGATTGGTTCATACATGTGCACCCTGCATTTATATGGCAGGCTAGCCTGTAATGGACATTCCTCCTCCTTCCCCAGCTCCACCTAGGTAAATCTGCTACAGGTTATTTCATATGCTTTTATGCAGCATCAGTATATTGTTAACATTCACGGCACTATATCATATGCATTGACAGTAAAGTTCCTGTACTTGTACTAATGTTTAGAGAGATATTTGATCTGTGTATCTTCTTTTGACATTAGCAAAAATGTTACTTAATGCAGGTCAAAGTAATATTTTGTCAGGCTTTTTACAATATATATTTTCACAAAATCTAATTTGGATATGGCCCAGTTAACAAATGTGTTTTGTTTTTTTGTTTTTTTTAAAGAACATTTGCTAATGTTTTCATTAAGTTATGAAAACATTATTTCTAAATGTTCTTTCAAAATGTTAAAAAAAAAAAAACGTTTTTGTACGTATGGGAACATTTTCACTTCAACATTTTGAACAAATATTCTAGTAGATCATTCCTGATATCCGTAAACATTTTGGCTTCAAATTTTTGGGAAAAAAAGTTTAGCATTCTTTTTAGCATTCTATCAAAATAGTGATGTTTAAATATAAGCAACACATACTTGTAACGAAGCAGACTCAGATGGGCAGGTAAAATGTAAACAAAGGTTTAATAACAGGAAGTCAACTGAACAAAGGTGAGCAAACTGAGATTCATCCAAAACTGGGAAATAACTGGGTTAACTGAAAAGTCTTTGATTCTTTACAGGGAGACGAACTGAAGCACACAGCCACACACCACAGTAGACGAGGAGACGATGGAGACAATGGAGACAACTGGAGTATCAGGGAGCGTTCTGCAATCAGAAGAGGTAAGTTAGCAAGGTAAGTACAGGAGCAAGGTTTAGTCCAGCTTGGACAATGACTGAGCTGTGGTGTGTGCTTATGAGGAGTGCTTGATTGGTGCTGGGGATGCGTGTCAGGTGAGATAATCAGGTGAGAGCAATCAGTATTCCGGGGATTGTGAACGTTGGGTGACAGTGGGGGTGGAGCCTGGTGTAGAACCTGGTGTGGATGTTACATTAACCCCCCCCTCCAGGCCCCCCTCCTGAGGTCAGGCCCCTCCAACGTCGTGGTGGCCTTCCTCTACCTCGGGGTGCTGGACGATCAGGATGTGAGGTATGGAACTCTCGGAGCATGACTTCATCTAATACATCGTCTCTAGGAACCCAGGATCTCTCTTCAGGACCATATCCTTCCCAGTCAATAAGGTACTGTAGTTGACCACCACGACGCCGGGAATCCAGGATTTCATTGATGCTGTAGATGGTTCCTTCGTCGACGACCATGGGAGGAGGAGGGGGTTCTTCTCCACCAGACTCTGTGGGAGAGGATTGTGACATGGTTTCAACAGTGAGACATGGAAGGTAGGATGAATTCTGTATTGAGGTGGCAGTTGTAATCTGAAGGGGACAGGGTTGATCTGCTCCACGATGGTAAAGGGACCAACATACCTGGGACTCAGCTTACAGCAGGGCAGGCGTAGGCACAGATCTCTGGTGGAAAGCCATACCTTTTGACCGGTTTGATAGACAGGAGCATTGGATCTACGAGCATCCGCGTTGGTTTGGTGCCTACGCACTGCCCTCTGGAGATGGTGATGAGCCTCGTCCCAGACCCTCTCGCTCTCCCGGAACCAGTAGTCGACGGCAGGTACGTCAGAGGGTTCCCAGGACCAAGAGTGGGGGCTGGAAACCGAGCATGCACTGGAAAGGGGTTAATCCTGTGGAGGCTTGACATAGAGAATTCTGTGCATACTCGGCCCAGCCCAGATACTGGTTCCAGGAGTTCTGGTGGTCGTGACAGAAGGTACGGAGGAACCGCCCCACTTCCTGGATCTTCCTTTGGAAGGTGTGACTGACGGTCACACCTAGGAGCCTGAAGAAACCTTTCCACACTCGGGATATAAACTGTGGTCCTCTGTCCGACACGATATCTTCTGGAAGTCCAAAGGGTCTGAACACATGGTTAAAGAGGGATTGAGCAGTTTCCCAGGCGGTAGGTAGACCTTTCAAGGGAACGAGACGGCAGAATTTAGAGAAACGGTCTACGATTACCAGTATGCATGTGTTTCCTTCAGAAGCCGGTTGGTCGGTGATGAAATCAACTCCTAGGTGTGACCAGGGGCGGTTAGGTATCGGGAGTGGTAGAAGCTTTTCTGCTGGCAGATGTCTTGGTGTCCTAGACATAGCACACTCCCGACACCCTCTCACGTACCTCTGAACGTCGGCATCCATGTGGGGCCACCAGAATTGATCTTGAAGTAGCGAGAGGGTTCTGTTGGTCCCTGGATGCCCAGTGCCTAGTGACGTGTGGGTGGAATGTATTAGTGGGATACGTTCTGCTGCAGGTACAAACCGACGATTGGGAGGACAACCCGGCGGAGGGACTGGTGCTGGATCGGCTGCGGCTGGAGGGGTCATCCATTGAATGGGACAAACAAACATCTACTGAGGTAAGATAGTCTCTGGTTTGTCAGGTTCAGGATCAGGAGCATGAAGACGGGATAGTGCATCAGCACGGGTGTTCTTGGAACCAGGTCTGTATGATATGGAGAATTGGAAACGGGTGAAGAAAAGTGCCCATCGAGCCTGGCGTGGATTAATTCTTTTGGCATCACGGAGGTACTGAAGATTCTTATGATCGGTAAGTACTTGAAATGGGTGTAAAGACCCCTCCAGCCAATGTCTCCATTCTTCAAGTGCTAACTTTATGGCGAGTAGCTCCCTGTTGCCAATGTCGTAGTTCCTCTCCGCCGAGTTGAACTTCCTAGAGAAATAGGCACACGGCTTTAACAATGGCGGGTTCCCCTGCTGCTGGGACAATACGGCTCCGACTCCGGTGGTGGAAGCATCCACTTCCACTATGAAGGGTTTCTGTGGATCAGGTAGAACTAGAATGGGTGCAGTAGTGAAGGCCTGTTTCAGGTGCTGAGTTTTAGGTTTACCCTTAAGAAGACTGGTAAGGGGATTAGCTATTAAACTAAAATTAGAAATGAAACGGCGATAGAAATTAGAAAATCCCAGGAACCTCTGAAGCTCTTTCACAGAGTTGGGAGTTGGCCATTCGGTAATGGCTTGAATCTTGTTGTTGTCCATACTTATACCAGACGGGTCTATATGATACCCCAGGAACTGAGTCTGAGTCTGGTGAGAGGAACACTTCTCGGCTTTCAGGTACAACTGGTATTCTCTTAACTTGGTTAGGACTTGTCTGACATGCTGCTTGTGACTCTGGAGGTCGGGAGAATAAATCAAAATATCGTCGATGTAGATGACTAGAAATCTGTCTAAGAACTCTCTAGAAATCTCATGCATGAAGTCCTGGAAGATACTTGTTGCGTTTCCTAGCCCATGCGGCATAACGCAGTACTCATAGTGCCCAGTAGGTGTTATAAAAGCTGTCTTCCATTCGTCCCATTGTCTGATTCAGACGAGATTATAAGCGCTCATGAGGTCTAATTTTGTGAAGACTTTGGCTCATCTAAGCTTTTCTAAAGCTGCTGGCACTAAGGGAAAGGGTTTTCAATGGAAGTAGTACATACTTGAATCTGACGAGTGGGTTGCAACGGTAACTCTGGGAAGCAGTTAGGCCAGCATTGAGATCCCCATTTTAGAACTTCACCGGTGCCCCAGGAGATGATGGGTTCGTGCCTTGCCAGCCACGGACGCCCTAACACGAGATCCATTTGTGAGCCCTCCAGTACCAGGAAAAACATCTCCTCCAGATGACAGGTACCCACTCTGACATGTACTGAGTTTTCTCACCACAGTATAAACAGAGTCCCCTTGAAAGCCGATTTTGACGTTCTTGTGCAGTCAACCTTCGATGATTTAGGTCCATAGGCTAAGAGTGGGTAACTGGAGGGCTCGTGTTTTCTGGCGGATGGGGGACACCAACTGCAGTGCTAAATGTTGGAGTACTGTATGATGAAACGCGGGCAGAGCAGCGGAGAGCCAGCTGAATAAAGCGTTCCAATCCCATAGAATCATCGTGGGCGGCTAGCATGAGATACAGGTTTGGTTCTAATCCTTGTCGGAATGTGGTGCGTAAAGCACGTTCATTCCAGCCACTGGCAGCTGCCAGTGTACGAAATCGGATAGAATATTCTTGAACTGATAAGTCTTGTTGACGGACGTTATACAATTCCTCACCAGCTGAAGATTCCCGGTCCGTGCGTCCAAATACCTCAGAGAAGTGTTGTGAAAAAGCCGCATAAGTACTGACTGCTGGCCCCGCCTGGCTCCAAACCGACTCTGCCCATCGTAATGCTGATCCTGAGAGACATGAGATGAGATATCCGATTTTTGAGCTGTCAGAAATATAAACTTGAGGGCAAGTAGAAAATGTTATAGAGCACTGCAGAAGAAACCCCTTGCAATCCCCCGCCACGCCAGAGAAGGGCGTCGATCGCACCATGGGACATACAACAGCGGTGGTAGAAGGAGCGGTGTTTACTTCCGGGTGCTCTGGTGTTAGTGAAGATGACGGTGGTGGTGGTGGCTGGTGAAGAGATGCCAGTATCGATCGCCAAACGGCGTCCACCAGCTCCGAGAACGGATCCTCCTTACTCATCCTCTTGAAGGTTTAGGTCCAAGCTTCTGTAACGAAGCAGACTCAGACAGGCAGGTAAAATGTAAACAAAGGTTTATTAACAGGAAGTAAAATGAACAAAGGTAAGCAAACTGAGATTCATCCAAATCTGGGAAATAACTGGGTTAACTGAAAAGTCTTTGATTCTTTACAGGGAGACGAACTGAAGCACACAGCCACACACCACAGTAGACGAGGAGACAATGGAGATAACGGAGACGATGGAGACAATTAATTAATGACAGAATTTTCAATTCTGGGTGAACTTTTAACTATTTTGATGAAAATTAATTTATAAAAAATCTTTTACAAAAATAAATAAATAAAATATTTTTCCGTACATTTCTACTCCCACACAATGTCCAACTTTTGCTCCTATTTCCAAAAGTTTTTCCTGTCTTTACAGATAGATATAAAAAACATATGGCATAAAAAGTGCATCATTCCTAAAATAACAGCATCCTACAATTTGACCTAAAGATCCTTCCTAGACATCAAAGAGGCCGTGGATAAGACTTAATTAGCTTGGCACAAAATGTCACACTGCTAATTGCCATGAAGTGGCCCAACATCCCACACTCTTGTCAGTACTAGTTTCACTCTGACATACCATAAACGGATATGAAATAAATTAATAAACGAAAAGAGTGAATTTAAAGGACTTACACTAATTCAGTGAACATATTCAAGGGTCATTTACACATTTAAACCGACTAACATCAAGGATGGAAATAATTACAAACATATTTTTGGAAAATATCTTCCTGTATACTCACTCACTCAAGGTAGGCGGAAGTTTGTTTTCTTCAAAAGCTTAATGGAACGTTAGAATTGCTGAGACGAGTCATTGGTTCTTTTAATAGCGCTTTAGTGTGCTAACTGTTTGTTCTCCTTCAGGAAACCCGTCTAAACTCTTTCCGAGGACCACCCCTGGCTAATGATGCTTTTGAACGAATTTAGCTCATCGCCAGTCGTATATACCACGCAATTGACAAAAGTGCCGGAAACTGTCCAGGAAATGAACACTATTTGTTTGATAGTGGCCTGACACAGTATGATAGCTGGGTCTCACGCGTCTTGTGAGAGTTGCGTATCAATCACAGATAAATATGTGCTGAGAGCCGGCAGCTCTGTGGTGGGGAGGGAAGGGAAATGCCACTCCGCCGTTGTGCTTTTTCAGAGGCTGTGCCTGTGAGGGAGAGATGTGTTAAACAGCAGTGCACAAACACCTCCTAGCCCCCATGCGATAAACAGGATTGATGTTTGCGAGCAAGACATTTAACTTGATCCAGCAGTGCTTGAGAGAAATCATTTAGCTTCACTGAGCTGTCGAGAGCCTGTGAAGGAAATGTTTTCCAAACCGATTTTTCTCCTCTCTATCCATGAACTATTGGGAAATTGTTATTGTTTACAGAGTGGAGGAAGTTCTTGCATATACAGTAAAATTGCTGTGGTCAGCTTATAGATACTGGAAGGCGTCATTCTTTTTTGCTGAAAAACATTCACAATGGGGTTTAACAATGTTATGTTTGTTTGCTTAATTTGCCATGTTCTAATCCCTTTAGCACACTGTTAAGTGCTCATGCTATTCAAAGTATACTACCCAGTCTCATGGTATGTTCATAAAGTTATGAACACCAGAGGCAGTAAAACTTAGTTGTTGGTAGGTTTAAGGTTGGGTTTGGTGTAAGCATAGGCTATTTCCAACAGAATAGAGCATTAACTGTTAGCGAAAGCCCCCTATTACTACTTCCACGGATATTTAAATTCTGAACCGCTGTATTACGTACCTGAACCAACATAAAAAAAATACAGCAATACGTATCTATTTTAATGTAATAAAAACCTGCCAGGGTTTTTGTATTGAACCCATGTTTTAGCGCCACTCATTGGAAATTTATTTTAAAAAGCGCAGTGGTATGTAATTATTTGGTAGGTATTTTGCTTTTCGCTAAAAAATGCTCCTAGGTTTTTTATAGAATGCAACACATTTGAGATTGGGAAAGTTTCTACCTGGTCTCATGGCATAAACATACATGGGTGCATTTTTTAGCAAGATGCAAAATACGAACTAACAAGTACATCAGTGCAGTTTCCAAAGGAATTGATCACTAGAGGCAATAAAGCTCTGACACCTTTTATTCCTCTTCACATAAATTTACAGAGTTTCGATTAATAAAGTGTCATTTTCATGCAAATGCATTTTTATATCAATTTTGCATTTGTTAACACTATTGGCTAGGTTTAGGGTTGGATTTGTCAGAGTGTATATTTCCAACATATTTTAACGACAGCCTTCGGATATTATAAATAAAAACACAGCAAAAAATACATATAGGGTACATATTGAACACATATTGAACCTGTGTTTTAGTGCATTTCTCTTTGAAACTACTGTGAAACGTGCAGTAAGGCACATAAAAATGGTGTTGCACAAAACGTGCACAGAGGTACATATTTTCCAGGTAGGGAAGTGTGTGTGTGTCTGAAAGCAAAGTGGAATGCAACCCAGCTTGTTTGGTTTCTGAATGAATCAGCATTTTTAAATCAATTGTGTGACTGAAAGATTCTATTTTGACTGACTTATAAACACAGTGACTTGTTGCCACCTACAGGTGCATTAATGTGACCCACAGAAATTCACTGAAAAATCCCTACCACTAATACACTGCACATAGACAGATGCATGTGTGATCAAACAGTGAAAAGTCAAAAGTGCTGTTATCAGCACTCTTTGAATTCTGCTCTATCGGATTCAAGGACTAGAACTAACTGTTGTGTAATGGTTGGGATCATTGTGCCAACATGCATTTTAAAACTATATCAATATATTGGACTTTGTAGCCATACAAAACAACACCAGCTGAGCTTTGATGGCAGTGCAAGTATACTGTGCACACACAGAACAGACAGTACTTCCAGACTTCCCAGAGTAAAGTCGAGTAATCCTAAAGATCTATAGTTTGCAGCATGAGTGGCCCTAAAATAGATCAGGCCTTGAAGTCAATATTGATTGTTCAGGGAGCTGCCAGTCCGTGTGCTTGGGTTTCTTTTAGTAGATGCCAAACCCCGATGGACAGCGAGTAGAAATCAGAGCCAGATTTGCTGCAGTAGATGGATTGCACAAGGTTCCTTGTCTTGACACAGCCCAGCGCACACGGCATTCATTCAGGCAGTCGGGTTAAGTGCCAGATTCCTAGAGATAAATGCAAGGCCTAATTGGCATTTGAAATAGTCACGTTTCTTCTGTAAAACTGAAACATAATAAGAACTTTAATTGAACTGAAGCATCTTAATGGACTGGGCTGCACATGCACGGCTCACAATTTATGGTCTGTGACCATGACAACTACATTTTTGAGTGGCTGCTGAAACACATGGTCCATCTCCAGGGTGTACGGTACAGTAATGAACAGACATGTTGAAGAATGATTGTAGGAAACAAAAGCCTTTTTAAGGCCTTCGGTTTAGGATGAGCAATTTGGGATGCTTTATGTGAAGTTTCATCTATACGTTGTAAAGTCAGTGGATGCTGTCAATAACTTAATTTAAAGCTGTTAACTGCTATTGACCGCATCTCAGAGGGTCTCTGGTTGAGATGTATTGAGTCTTCCCATCTAAAAGATGTGTCTGTATTCAGCAGTCAGAAAGTTTGCACTTACTGTATGTGCAATTTGTCTGTAAATTTAGAAGCTGAGGGCTTTGAGTCCATAAAAATAAACTGATTGAAATTGCAAAAATTAACCTGCACAACTCAACTTTGTGCTTCTAAATCCTAGAGGTGATTTGTTTTTAAAACTGATTTTGTTTTCTTTTAATCACATAAATCTAACATTTTATTTGACTTATTAATTTTTCTGTTGTTGTTTTTTTCAATGTATTTTATGTTTAAGTATTAGGCTACACTTTATTTTAATGTCCTTGTTGCAGTGTAATTATTATTATTGACTAAAAATTCTTTACCTACATGTACTTACTACAGTACGGTTAGTGTTTGGATTGTTATTATAATAGTAATTACATGTAACATGTATAACAAGAACACTTTAAAATAAATAGTTATAGTTATAGACACTTATAATCTACTGTATAGTCTATAGTCCACTTTAGGCATTCCAGAATACAATAAGTGATAATTGTCTAGAATACAATAAGCAACTACATGTCAACTAGTAGTCATTAGAGTATTAGTAGAATGTCTGCTTAATATCTTCTAACACTTTATTTTGATGGGTCCTCAACATACTGACTATCAGAAACTGTTCAAATATACAGTACAAGCCACAAGTTTGGACACACCTTCTCATTCAATGTGTTTTCTTTATTTCCATGACCATTTGCATTGGTAGATTCTCACTGAAGGTTATGTACTTAACAAAAAGAGGTGAAATAACTGAAAACATCTTTTATATTCTAGTTTCTTCAAGAGAGCCACCCTTTGCTCTGATTACTGCTTTGCACACTCTTGGCATTCTCTGCCAAGTTTCAAGAGGTAGTCACCTGAAATGGTTTTTCAACAGTCTTGAAGGAGTTCGCAGTTCACCTTCACTCTGCGATCCAGCTCACCCCAAACCATCCCGATTGGGTTTAGGTCCGGTGATTGTTGAGGCCAGGTCATCTGCCGCAGCACTCCATCACTCTCCTTCTTGGTCAAATCGCCCTTGCACAGCCTGTGTCATGTTTAGCTGGATGTGCTAGTCCGCTGATGGCACTCTAGCTCCAGAAATTTGTGTGTGTATGTTTTGTGTCTGTTCTCATTAATGGACTCTTGTCACCGCCCATCTCATCTGTTGTCATGGTTCCCCATTGATGTCTCCACCCCCCTTGTATGTTGCCATAGCCACTCATGTCTAGTCTCCTCCCACTGACCTAGT
>JAUMHR010000072.1:20769389-20790948 GCA_032361145.1 Enteromius fasciolatus | reverse complement strand
CAATCAGTATTCCGGGGATTGTGAATGTTGGGTGACAGTGGGGGTGGAGCCTGGTGTAGAACCTGGTGTGGATGTTAAAATACTAGCTGAGTTTAGGATTCTATTTGAATTTCCACCCTATTAGTTTCACATTCCACAGTCTATAAACCTAACAGGGTGGACAATTTTGAGATAAACTAGCTATAGTTTTTTTCAGTGATCAACATTTAGCTCTCTAACTGTCTACAGATGAACATAACGTTTATAACTATGTCATATATGTTTTTATTATTATTATTATTATTATTACTTTTGATTGGGCAAACATTCTATAATATAGCCTAACATGGTGAAACTTTAAGAGTGGGACAAGCAGGAGAACATTTCAAAAACTGGACCTCCAGTTGTACAGTTAAATTCTGGCTGAAAAAATAAACTATATCACTTAGGACTGCATCGAATATTTTATATTAATATTAGGTAAAATATTATTATCATACAGTAAGTTCATGGCTGTGCATTAATAAACCCTATCCGTTGCAGTCAAACTAAAATGACCACACCTGTTGTATTGAGCACATTAGATTCAGGGACATGATTACAACTGCTACGATCTAGCTGATTGTGGCAGCCCAGGTCACTGGATGACACTCCAGCGATCATGAACTGTGTTTTCTTGTGATCTTGTGCCATGTGATTCTGTGTGTTTGTTTTCTTACCGTTTCCCCATGTGCTCTACAAATTTGTAACCCCAAAAGATGTCACTGGACGTCCAGTACCAATACTGGACGTCCTAAAGACGTAATAAAAAGACGTCATAAAACATTTCATTCTGGCTTGTCGGGGATGCCATTTCAATGTCTGACAAAAAACGATTGTTCGGTGGGTAGTGTTTCATCCTCTGCCAGCCGTGTTTGTCCAGGTGTGTTTCATTAGTCCATGTATAAATACCACGTCCCATGTCTTATATCTCTGTCAGTCAATAACTTTGCATGTCTGCTTTGTTGTCCCCGCGTTGCTCTTGCGGTTTCCTTTGTTTTGTTGTTCTCATTTAATAAATGTTATTCGTGCATGTCATTCCTGCCTCCGAGTCCTGCCTGTCCGGTCCAGGAGCAAGAGCGCAAGATACCACAGCCGGTTTCATGACAGATCAACCGACCACATAGGAGATGGCCTTCATTCAGCAACTTGCTGAGATGATTCGCCCGGGGCCCGACATTCGAAGACGTTCGTGCTTTCTCCAGGACTCAGAAATTCCGGACATCTCTGACCTGCCCTGGAGTTCAGCCTTGTTTTTAACGTTAATGACGTTCTGAGCACGGGCAGGATTTCGGTCACGTCTCATTACCACAGCACCCACGGAGCACAAAAATACTACACCCTGCACGAACGCGTTCATCTCTGCAGAGACTAATCCGCCCTCAAGCTTGTCGCATCAGTTTCGTTTTCGCGGCCAGGAGAGCCGTGTTTAACCACATCAGTGCCGTTTTCACAGCCAGGAGAACGGTCACTTATTTCGGCGGTTCGGGACCCGCAACTAAGTTTTTTTTCCCTGTTTCACGGCAACAGGGGCCATGTTCACTCCAGTCAGTTCAGTTGCCACAGCCAGGTAAACTGAATTCTTCCCTTGCGGTCTCAGAACTACAAAAGGTGGGTTCCGATGCCATTTCACGGTGTAGCAAGCTGTGTAGATCACAGTTGGTCCCGGTTGCACAACCTAGTGCACTGTTTACAGCCCAATCGGTGCCGGTTTCACAGCCAGGAGTGCTGTTTAATGCCCAGTCGATTTTGGTTTTTCAGCCCGGAGAGCTGAGAGTTTCCCCTACGGTCACAAAACCGCAAAAGATGGATTTTAACTCTGTCTCACGGCAAGAGGGGCCGTGTTCAGTCCAGCCAGTCACACAGCCTGACGAGCTGTGTTTTGAAACATCGGTCAGCGATTTGGGTTTCGTGTGACCCGGTCTGTGATCCGGATTCATTGTGGTCGGATCCGCCAGACCCAGTCTGTGATCCGGAACCATGGTGGCAGGATTCGCCAGACCCGTTCTGTGATCCGGAACTATGGTGGCCGGATCCACCAGGCCCGGTCTGTGATCCAGATCCATGGTGGCCCGAGCCACCAGAATCCGTATGTAGCTTAGAGATTCCATCGGGTCCACCAATGGCTGTACAATCTCTGGAGATGACAGTCACGGTCGTAGAATCTCCAGAGATCCCGTTGGTGGCTGCACAGCCCATGGAGGCCTCTGAGTCGCTGTTTGGACAGTTTGAGAGGTCCTTATCACAGTCAGTTCCATCACGTAGGGCGCAATCACTGTCTGTTTGGTCACCGAGGGCGCAATTTTTGTCGATTCAACTAGAAGGGTGTGTTTATTGTCTGTTTGGTTCCCGAGGGCGCAGTCATTGTCTGTTTGGTTCCCAAGGGCATTATCATGGACTGCTCGGCCCCGGAGGGCGCAGTCACAGCCTGCTCATCCCGGGATGGTATTATTATGGACTGCTCGGCCCAGGAGGGCATTGTCAGAGACTGTTCAGCCCAGGAGGGCATTGTCAGAGACTGTTCGGCCCAGGAGGGCATTGTCAAAGATTGTTCGGCCCAGGAGGGCATTTACATGGACTATTCGGCCCAGGAGGGCACTGTCATTGACTGGTGAGCCCAGGTGGGTCTCTCCGCCGCCCGCTCGGCCCTGGAAGACGACTGCGATGTCACGGAGGACGTTCCTGCCGACTGGTCTGCCTAAGTGGTCACCCCCGCCATCTGCCCTGCCCTGGAGGGTGCTTCCGCCATCTGGTTTGCCTCTGAGAGCATCCCTGGTCCCCGGTAAACCCCGGTGGACTTCTCTGCCATCGGCTCCACCATGGAGGACCTACGAACTGTCAGGTCGGCTCAAGAGAGCATCTCGGCTGTCTGATCAGCTCTGGAGATCATCTCGGCTGTCTGGTCGGCCCCGGAGGGCATCTCAATCCTCTGCACCACCTTGGAGGGCGTTTCCTCTGTCTGTTCAGCACAAGTGGACTTCTCCATAGTCTACCCCGCCCTGGTGGGCGTTCCCGCCGGCTACAAAGTCTGGAGCGTCTGGAAGGCGCTCCTTAGAGGGAGGGCTATGTTACAATCTAGTTGGTTGTGGCAGCCCAGGTCACTGGATGACACTCCAGCGATCATGAACTCTGTGTTTTGTTGTGATCTTGTGCCATGTGATTCTGTGTGTTTGTTTTCTTACCGTTACCCCATGTGCTCTACCAGTTTGTAATCCCGCTTTTGTCATTAGTGTTTCATTCTCTGCCAGCCGTGTTTGTCCAGGTGTGTTTCATTAGTCCATGTATAAATACCACGTCCCATGTCTTGTATCTCTGTCAGTCGATAACGTTGCATGTCTGCTTTGTTGTCCCCGCATTGCTCTTGCGGTTTCCTTTGTTTTGTTGTTCTCATTTAATAAATGTTATTCGTGCATGTCATTCCTGCCTCCGAGTCCTGCCTGTCCGCTCCAGGAGCAAGAGCGCGAGATACCACAGCCATTTTCGTGACAACAACAATCTCTCTGAGCAGGACATTTTTGTCGTTTTCTCGTGTTCATTTTGTCTCTTTGCTCATTGTGTTGTTATTGCTACCTTCCATTTCCCAGCCCGCACTAGTCCACGCTCGCTCCCTCAAATCAAAACACCACCGTCTCCTTCCGCTTTGTGGATGACGTAAGCGTAAGTGCATTGTGGCAGTAATGCAAAAATCATTGTGAAAAAACGTGACATAAACTTGAAATATTAAAATATTAAATTAAATATTAAATATTATTTAAAATTAATTAACAGAGGCAGAGGATTTTGTCTCGATAATTTTTGTTAATCGAGTTACTCAAGGAATCGTTTCAGCCCTTGTATCATTTCTTGCTAATTATTTCAGTGGAATTTTAGTCTATTTTGGAAATATAAATAAATAAATATACTTTCACATGATTTATATGTATAAGTAGATGAAGTTTAGTCTAGTCCACAACATCATTTAAAAATATTTTGAGGTTTTTATAATTTCATGGTTTATATTTCTAATAGAAGTTGATTACTTTGCACTAAAGACATGATAAAAATGAACGCATATGTCAATTAAAAGTTTTTTAAAAAACAAAATAATATGTTTAATGTCTATTATCTCTGTTTAAGTGATAAATTAAACCTAATATACATAACTTCATAACTTTGAGAGAAGCTTGTCAGAACCTTATCCAAACCTCTGAAAACATTCCCTTTTAAATGGGAATATCAAACTAGATTTAAATATTAAATATTTTGTTTGTCAATAATTACAGTAAATAAGTTTACTTATTAACTTCAAAAGACATGTTTGTTGTCTTTTTATATGTTTCAAGCATATCAAGGCAAAACACATTTGAAATAAGTTGTTTCTATTATAGGAAGTGTTATTTGTTTCTAAATATAACAGTTTCATAATAAAAAAAAACAATAAATAGCTGCAGTTCAGTTATGCTTCTAGTTTAGGGACAAAAGGAAGTTAAATGTGCATTTCCTCAGTTGGAAATTGTGTGCGTGTGTGTGTAAACATAGAGCTAAGTGTGTGCACATACAGGCTGATGATATACAGGGCCGTGTGTGTGTGTGTAAACACAGAAGTGATGATGTACAGGGCCATGTGTGTGTGTATGTGTGTGAAGCGGGTGCTACAGTAACGGATACAGCGAGGGCCCGTCTGTCATCAGGCCGTCTGCTAGCGTGATGTGGGACAGACAGGCAGGAGCGGAGGTCTAGCAGCTGGCAGAGCCGTCAGGAAACACACTGCAACAGTGTCAACATCCAGCAAAGCATTCACAGCATCAACACCAAACAAACACAGCAGCTGCGCTGGCGCTGGAGCGCGAGGTGAGTACACACACCTGAACACGAGCACGCCTTCAGAGCTGAGAGCGGCAGGTGAGAACGGACACACTCAAAAGAGTTACTCTGTTTACCACACTTATCGCTCTTATGATTGTTACTGCAACAATAACAGCTAGAGGCCCATAGAGCCCAGGACAATGGACAGAAATAACTCAAAAGAGACAAGCAGATGTAAATCTTAAGAGGGTCACGCTACACTGAAATACAGCAAAGCCATTAAACAAACCTGGAAAACATGCTTTTGTCTCATCAGGTAGCTAATAGAGAAGTGCGAATGTCATACAAGATCATGAGACTCTGCTAAACACGGCCTGAATCCAAAGGTCAACCCAAACCATGGCTTCAGCTTTTAATTTAAGTTTTATTCCACTCTGTATTCTGAAGGTTTGATAATATTTGAAGTTTTCACTTAAAACATGGTGAAAATGTTGGTTTTCTGTGTGTTTTCTGATTTAAGGAGTGACAAAAAGAAAATCCCACAATCCCCTCCAGAAAAACATTTGGTCCCTAGTGTCCCTAACACCTGTGTACTCACGTAGTAACTAGATGTGTATCTAGTACACATTAATACCGGTACACATGTAAGTACACACCGGTACACAGTATCTACAGCTGTAATATTTCTGTAACTACACACATGTAACACTCCTCAGAATGCTGTGTGTGAGTACAAATGTGTAACAGAACTAACTTTTTGGTAAATAAAGGGTTACATTTTATATTAAACAGACAATTGCTCTGGATTTAGCATGTAATTACTCTGATGTTACACGGCAGTAACTTAGGCTTTACATATAAATTGTTACACTTTATATTAAGTGTGCAGTTCCTGAGGAGTTACCATGTATATACACTGGTATTACAGAGTGCACCAACTCCACCCACCCACAAATCCACCCATCCATAAACCTACCCAACTACACCCCCTGATCACCCCCTATTCCAGTTACTCTTATATACTGCTGTTACTAAATGTAGCTGAAAGTGAAAAAAGTGTTGTACATTTGTACTTACAGCATTCTTAGGGGTGTTAAATAATAATATGTAGCTGTAATAATAATATGTAGCAATGTGTACTTACACTGTGGTACACAGGTATTAGGGACACTTAATATTGTGGGACAAACATTTCACTTTAATATGGCAACAAAATTAGGAATTTCACACAGACTTTATTGAATGTTAATATTTATGTTTGAATATGTATGTAAATAATTAAAAAATATTTTCACATTTAAACTTAACATTTCAGAAAATATAATACAAAACAAGTACAGTATTACATTTTAGCTTAAATTTGACCAAATTCACCTTTGATTCCTTGCTTTAAAGGGCAAAAGAAAATGAAATAAGATAAAGCCATAAATTAATGTATGCATTCCATGCAACTGAGATCAATTTAAAGGAATCTGCTATTTGTTGGGAGTTAATTAAATGAAATAATTTTTTAATGTAATTTTACATGAAATGTAAATGAATGATGGCGGGTGGTTCCCTTTAACAGCCCAAAACACGTTAAATAAAGTGCTTGCATACATAATCAAAGCCTCACGTGGCTCTGGAGGCCGAATAAAGACCTCCTGCAGCAAATCCAAGCAGTTTCGTCAAATAAATATGCAGCTGTGGTTCAAACTGGTGCTCTTTATCGTGCATGGGGTGAGCTACTGAACTAACCTGCTGAGTTAGAAAACTCATGTGCATGTGTCACAGTACGTTACATTCACAACGTAATATTCCTCAATTAATTATGCAAACATTAGGCTTTATTAATTGAAATGCTGACCTGTAAATCACACTTTGTGTGAAAAAGGAATAAATGTTGTTAGATTTTTTCTGCCTCTAGTGTTCAGTTGAACTGAAAAGTGCAGCGGTTCTTATGTGTAACTATGAGTTTGGAGTTTTGTTGAAATGTAGATCGTATTTCCAATAAACCTATGTTGAAAATGGTGCTATAGGATGACGTCAAGACAAACTGTTAAATTAAGTTATTATTTTTGCTTTCTTCATGCACAAAAAGTATTCTCGTAGCTTCATTAAAAACCTGTCACCTAATCAATGCCCTCTCTATATTTCGTGTATATAAGGTTCTGTAAGATCGTGTAAGGTTCTGTCTATGAAGGGGCAATTTATCAAACATATCTTCATTTGTGTTCTGAAGATGAACGAAGGTCTTATGGGTTTGAAATGACATGAGGGTGAGTAATTAATGACTGAATGTTCATTTTTGGGTGAAGCATCCCTTTAACACACAAAATAAAAACACAGTGTTTCCTGAGGTTTAGTCTGACCTTGACCTCTCAGATTGAGTGTTAACTCATGACGAGCGCTGCAGTGATTGATTGTGGAGGAGCAGACGGACGTTAGCTGATATCTGCAGCTCGGCTCAGGTCAACATCACACCTCAGAGGTCAACAAATCCAGCCTGACCTCTAGAAGAGCTGCCTGCTCTCAGACACACACACTTCCCAGCATTCTCACACTTCCTCTGACCTCCTGCGCAAACACAACGTCTGTCAGCGCTCCGCCAACAGGTACAACGAGCCAAAAGCCTGAGGAGTGATGGGAACCAAACGCCCCTCCACTGCTTCTTTCTTCCACTCAAACTGATTTACTGCACTCTTAAAAATAAAGGTGCTCAAAAGCTTCTTCATAGCGATGCCATAGAAGATCTGTTATTAGTTCCACCAGCTCTTTCTTATCTTTTTATAATCTGAAGAACCTTCTTTCACCACAAAGAGTCTTTTGTGAAACAAAAACAGAAACAGATTCTGCTTCGGAGCCGTTTAGACCAAAATTTTCTTCTGTAGCATTGTGAAGCACCTTTATTTTTGTGCTTAAAATAAAATGAATATAATATATATATATATAAATATAAATATATATATATATGTATATATAGATATACTGTATATATATATATATATATTGAGTTTGATTTTCTTCACAGTGAAAAGTTTAAACAGATCAGCTTGTGTACTTTTTGTGCATAACAGCTACAGTACATCCATCTATCTTATAAGAAATCCATATATGTGTGTATATATATATATATATATATCTAATAAATTCATAAATGTCTTTTGAAGACTCTGAAACCTGTGCCTCTTTGTGGCCCGTGCGTTCAGAGAGTGAGTCTGGCTACCATTAACACCCAGCGAGATGACATAAAGCAAAAGAAAGTCTTTCAGCGACTCGACAGAAGAAGGTTCATCAAGGTTAGTGTTCATCAAGAGAACAAATATCAGTGAGATCAGTTCATAATCTCTGGAAGTATACTCTCTCTTTATCCTTGTTTCTTAAACCAATTACACTAGTAGTGGAAGTCGGAGGAGATCTGTAGGAAGCCTAAGCAAACATCGGTGATCGTTCGTTCTCTCTCCAGACGGGTCGTAACCTCCAGACTTTATCTGCACGTCTGGAGCGAGGGCCGGCTGATTGGCAGGTTAATTTGTGATGCTATAAGCTGATATTCTTGGCTTGCTTAATGCTCTTCGCTGCAGATAAGTCTGCCTAATATGAAGACTGTCATAATTCATCCGCTTCTCAGGAACATTCGTGACAGAGAACTCATCAATCGAAGACGCCGTCTAAAGTCACATCATCCGCTGGCGGTTTGGAAGACTTTTCTCCCTCCTTTTCTTTGAAAGCGTGTTTACGCTGAGACGTCCAGTTCCCGCCCTCCCAGCGTCAGCTGTTTCCGTGCAAATTAACACACTCAGTGGTGAACTGGATTCCAATTTAGATCCGGAGCCGAGTGTGCAAATTAGCCATGTTTTTTAATTAAGCGCATCTCTCTGCATTAGCCGGAGCACCATTGTTCGGCATAGTGCAGGTGCAAATTTATTCTCACTGGAAGCCCGGCGATGTCCGTCCTGCGGACGCAGCCTAATCAGACCCCAGCGGGGGGACCATCACACCGAGAGCTTCTGCTGAGAGCGGACAGAAATTATTCCTCATTTGAGGATCTGCTTTATAACAGTTCCATTAAAAGTTGCCACCATGCAGATGAGTGCGGCGCTTGATAAAGAGCGATCTCACCCGTCGGACAGCTGACAGACAGTGCAGCTCCATTATTTGTTAACGAGTCGTCTCGTCCGGTGCTGCTCAGTGAAGGACTGGAGGTGACTGTGTGATGCTGCTGTGTTTATATGTTTTGTACGTGTCACTGAGCTTCACAAATAACGAGGGTCTTGTCGCGCAGCCCCTTCAATTGAGCTGCTTTGCATGCGGAAAAAAGAGGAAGGCCGTAATTATGGATGCATAGCGTGTGAGGTGACGTGTGCTCGAACGACTTCAGTCTCGGATGACCATGAAAAGAACCGTCAGTGCTAGTGTCCGTTCATGCCCTCATTCAGTGCAGACATGTTCAAACAAAAATGATGCATGCGTTGCATATTTGCCACATATTTGTGGAAAGGTTTCTTTAATTGCAGTAGCCTGACATTTATCTTTCCCTCTGTTTTCTGATGTACGTTAGGTAACAAGAATGAGTGTATAGGAAGTACATGTGAAAAACATGCATTTTAGGCTTTGTTTATGTGCATTGTGCAGTAAATACACCAAATAAAATATAATTATAATTTTTATGTTTATGTTAGTATCTGTCAGTATGTTAATAGATTTGAACTATCATAGTTCATATGAAAACAAAATATTAAGTATTACTTTTTTTACTAGCACAGCTGGGATGTTTTGGTATTATTTGACAACGTTAATGTAGTTAATGTGCACTAAAAATAAAAAAAATATATATACACATATTTCACAGCATTTCAAAGGTGATGTTAATTTAAAGATTTAATATTAATCTCCTCATCCAATAATCCTGGAATTGGATATTATGAATACTATTGCAGGCTGATTTGCATAAATGTAAAATGTAATAATAATTAATTGCCCTGAGCTAACATAAACTCACAACAAACTTTTATTAAACTATGAACTAAACTATGATTATTAAAAAATTTTCAGATCAGTTGCATCAGTTTTCTAAGCAAACATCTGAAAGTCTAGGACAGCTTTTGCATGAATTCTCCTCTACAGTTTTAAAGTGGTGATGTAACAGGAGCAGAACAGATCTATTTTACCAAATTATGATGCACATTTCACCCGCAAAATGTAGGCTGGGTTGCATCGGTCGGTGTGTCTGAATGCAAGCTTCTGCTGGAATATCCAGTTTTTCATATTTCAAGGTTCAAACATAAAAACATATGCATGGATAAATAACATGCATAGATAGGGTGAAATACATTTAATGCACTCTTTGACATATATGTGTTTGCCTGGAACAGGATTATTCGGTCTTTATACAATATAACGTCGGTACTATCTCTACAGTGATCCTGTCAACTCTGTTCTGGCTTGGAGGGAATGAACTCTCTCTGTCAGAGACCCGAGAGCTCAACCATCTCCTGTGATACCAAGCCTCTGATCGTTTCCATCTAAAGAAATCCACATACGCGTTGTTCCGTCGATCAGCGGCATCAGAGCATTGGCCGTGTAATCTATAACCGGCACGCGAGAAGCTTAACAATACGGCGTATGTTCTACACAGGCCTATATTTTATCCTGAAACCCATTTACATCCTGTTAACCATTTCTCAGGGCAGATTAGCCGCTGGTAGAAGGCAGAGCATTTCCCCAGAGAGAGAGGCTTTGCTGCTGATAAGGCCGGTTATAGGAAAGCGGGATTAGTACATCTGACCAGGGCAAAAACGCCTCTGATTATTCCTGAGAAACGGCTCTATCCTGTCAGCCGCCGCTTGATTAAACACGTGGCGAGGACAGTGAGGCACAGCCGCGGGAGATAACTGCCATTATTTATGCAGCTGGATGGTGGGCAGGGATTGGTGAGGGTACAGTACCGCCGGATCCCGGGGGGTTCGATCCCGATCACATGGACGGATGCTTTATCGCCCCCCACCCCGCTCTATCGCCACCGCGGCCTGCGCCTGATGCAGATGTGCAGGGATATGCCCGTTATCTTCCTGAGGAACTTCTGATGAGCGAGGAGCTTTACAGAAATATGACGACAGTTTGAAACCTGCTCAGTGATGCTGCAAGCACAGAAATGGGATCCAGCACATCACAGATGCAGAACACACATGCTCTAGGTTAAACGTGTGAGTTTAGACAAAAACCTAATTAGATCAAAAACATTGTGTGGCTTATTTGTTCTCACTGCACCAACAATTAAAGTTTGTCTGAGGCGAAGGATGATCTAATCAGCAAACATTTACTCATTACAGATTGAAATCCTTTTTATATTCAGAAGCCGGTTAATTAATTAGTGGCGTTAATGACCCGTTAATGGCTGCGGATGAGGAATTTTAACTAGGCGCCTCAATTAAATATTATCTAACTGGCTAATCAATGTTTTTAATTAATTATTCATATGATATTTCGCAGGGAATCGATTCCCCCATACGGCTGAATGAAAGGCCTCGACTGTTTAAATCATGTTTTATATTGTAGCGTACTCCTCACAACGGCCCTCAAATCTGAGTGTAAAATAGATGATCTTAGCATAGCTAGGTGAAGGCTGGAAGAGCTCCGTCACCGGCTCTCTTCTGGCTGCAGGATGGGAGAAGCCCCGGTGGGCCAGGGGTGGGTGTATGGGGGAGATGGTGGTGATGGGGCAAGGTCTGAACAGACACGGAGAGAGAAAGCACATCCTCTACATGCAGGCACCCACCACCGACCTCATAAACCATGCTGGAGAATATTTCAACTCTTCAACAAACTGTAGTAATGACAGGTGCTTGCTGAGCAATTTATTAACATTAAACAAAATTATTTTTGTTAACCCTAGACTGACAGAATGTTGCAGAATACCACAGAGACTTGAGGGTCCAGGCTTCTTTTCACAACAGACAAACCACCCAGAGCCTTCTTAAAACTACCCGGCATTGTGCTGGTAACTACAACTGTTTAGAATTTCTTGGCAACCACACATTGATGCTCTAGTAACCACTAAGCAACTCCCTAGTAACTCCAGACACTGCACTAACAAGTGTTACAAGCATCTAGTAATGCCCCCAAGTAACCACCCAGACTATCCTACAAGCCACATAGCAACACCCTAGCAACCACTAGGACTATCATACATGTCACCTATTAACACCCTGGCAACTAATAGAATACTTACAAGTGTCTATCAACACACTAGTAACCACTGAGACAATCAAAAGACTTACCATAATAACAACCCATAATAACTCTTAGAAGTCTTATTAGCCTCTAGTAACACCCTAGTAACCACTAGGACTATTATACACACCACCTAGCAACACCCTAACAACCCTATAACACCAGTAATAACCTAGTAACACCTAAGCAACCACACGACAGCCTGTGTTGTGGTGGTTCTCATTAGTGGCGGTCGTTCCTGCAGGCCAGTATTGAAAAGTGGCTGTGACATCATTAATGATTACAAGAGTCTGATAAAGAAATTCTCTGAGAGATCAAATCATTCTCAGGGCCCAGCAGATTGCATGCTGGGAACTCAAGGAGCCCTCGACATCCAGGATTATGACTTTGTACTTGTCGTCTAGCACAGACAGATCTAGAGTCTCCATGTGAATGCAGCAGGAGGAAACCTCTGTTGAGCGCTCACATTCAGTAAAGCAGGGCTATTTCAAATGACTCTTTTTTTTTCATAAATCCATTTTAAATAGTCACATTTTCTCTGCAGCTAATAGGATCATGGTAGAGGTAATCTCTGCAAATCTGACAGAAGAAAAGAGGTTCTGGCCTTCATCTCCTTCCTTACGATAAGTGAACAAATTCAAGAGTTTTTCCTGTGGGAGAGAAGAGGACGAGGAAAAGCCGGAGCAGACAAAGACTGGAAACAGGGAGGCTGGTACGAGAGGTCGGCTCTGAGCCAGCGGCTAATGAAACATTCGCTCTTTCTTTGAGGGAAATCATGGTGAAATTTACACGCATAATGCAACTACAAACACGCGTTATTAAAAGGCAACGCGCACTAAAGAATAAAAATCCACTGTAACATTGTCAATCTTGAAGAAGCCTGCGTGTATAATGTATTTTCTGGGCTTTGAGGAGTCTGTGACCTGTGCTGTGGTTTGGAATTCACTGTTTATCGAAGTGAACGAGGCACTTTTGTCTAAAGTGAAATATGGCTAAATTGCTGCATGTTTGCAGTAAAGTACTGTAAAGGCGCATCGCTCCCGGTGGCGCCTGTCATTCTCTCGTAGTGTTCGCCTCAGTGAGAGCGACGTAAACCCAGCAAACCCTTCATTCTCAAATCACCGCTTGACAGCGTATTTTGAGTGACCTGACCGCTGTTTATCCACCCAAACAAACAAATAGCCTGTATTTCTTCAGAGTCATCAAATGGAGTGTGAAAGATTCAGCCTGCTCATAATGGAGCGCAGGGAAGCAAGTCAAATTCAGACAAATGTACAAATATTATTCAGACTGCCAAACAGACAAGGACAAATAACGGTCGAAATTACGGAAGCTTATTTTTACTATGCAATAAAAATATACAAGTTCTGATTTTTAAAATAAATAATAATAATAATAAAATGTGAGATCTAAACTCAGAACTGCACATATAAATGATCAATTTTGAGAAAATAAAAAGTCAGCATTGTGAGGAAAAAAAATTCTGAGTTCATCTCTTTTACATTCAATGCATTTTTTTCCGAATGCATTTTGCAATTCAAAGTTTAAATCTAACAATTCTTCTTTTGTCTCAGAATTCTGTTTACATCTAGCAATGAATTCTTTCTCAGAATTCAAAATTTACATTTTGAATATTCTCAAATTTCCTACTTTTTTTTCTTAGACCTGAAAGTTTTTACTTTTGTAGAGTTTACATCTCACAGTTACTTTTTCCCTATGTTTACATTTTACAATTCTATTTTTGGATCAAGTTTTTACAGTAGGACCTCACCTTTACAGGCCTTACTGGCACCGCCGCTGTGGGATCTCTATAAATGCCATGAGGAGGTTCTCAACTGCAGCTCATCAACTGCATATCTAGTTATATCAAAAATGGAGCGCAGTTCTGTGTTCTCAGATTTTAGCACAAGCCTTCTCTGCTTTAAAAAAGAAAACAGATTTGCTCTGATGGTTTTCAGATGGTCTCACCTGCAGCAGGTACGGTTCTTCGGCAGACTGTCAGCTCGGATCAGACGCTCGGCTGTTCTGAGGCATCCGTCCTACAGTATCAATACTGTGATGGCTGAGGAGCCGCACGCTCTCACATTTCCTGAGAGTGCAAAGACAATCGAGCAGATGAGCGTCTCAGGACTGACACTCCAGTCACTTCAAGAATCTCTTTCAAGAGCTCATACAGAGCGACTGACAGCAGCGACGCCTGAGACATAATAAACAGCATCAAACAGCTTTGGGTATTCCTTGCTTCTGAATGAAAAATTCAAATGGATGGAGAACATCAGAAGCAGCGGACACTCACATTCTCCTTCAGACAGAACAGGGTTTTTCTTTGTTTGTTTTGCTTTTTAGTGGAAGAAAGTAGGTCTGTCTTGCACACTGAGTTTTGTTAGTCTACCAAATTCATACATAACTTGCAAAAACCTTTTCAAAAGATTGCAGAAACATAGAACTAGTTCAGATGTGCAGTTGTAACATGCATACGGGTCAGTGTTTCAGGAAAGGCTTTGTGTGCAAATTACTTTGTGGTGTATGTACAGTATGGTACGTATTCATCAGTATTTACCAGCCAAAAGTTTCTGAACAGTAAGATTTAGCCTCCATTTATTTGAGCTAAAGTACAGCAAAAGCAGTAATGTTGTGAAATATTTTTCTATTTAAAATACTGTAGTAGTGTATTTTATTTCTGTGATGTTCAGTACGATCCTTCAGTAATCATTCTAATAAAAACGCTTATATACTACATCATTTAAAGGTTTATACTTTTAATTTTATTTTCTTTGACTTCATTTTTTGAGAAGAAATTCATTCAGCAAGGACGCTTTACATCGACCAAAAGTGATTACACTTTTTTCAGAATGTTACAAATATTTGATTATATATAAATTATGTAAAGTATGTTATGTAAAACTTTTTTATTTTTTATTTTGAGAAGAAGGGACGTCTTAAAAAAGAATAATAATAATAAAATATCTTAATGGTAGTGTGTGTGTGAAACATTACATTAAACCACCCAATATTACATGAAGTTTTTAGCTAAAGTATGTATTTAGCTCTATAAATACCTTTAGCCTGAAGGTTGATAATATCAATTTCATTTTGTCTCATTGTTCCTCAGAATATATTTTCATGCATAACTTTGATTTTCCAGTCATTTGCATGCACTTAAAGACTTGCGGCAGAAAGACTGAGTCTGAATGTGTTTATAGCTATTTACTCGGCCAACAGTTTATGCACAAGCTCCCCTACTAAGGACACTTGACTTGTCATGCAGGTCTTTTAATGGATTGCGCTTCTGTTTTGTCCATCTCTTGACATCACATTTGATGACTCTTATTTGAAATGATGTACCCACTGCTTCTCGGTTAGAAGCAGACGCTTATTTTGACATCTAATTTGGTGCTGGTGCTTATGAAACCCCTGGAAGCCTGACCCGAGGATTTGTGTTGCGCGCCGAGGGCAAGGTTCACGTGTGAGGGGGTTTTGTTTGTGTGCTTACTTAAAGCCTCTTCATAAGAGACTAAAGCTTCAGACAATAAAAAAACTGGCTGGAGGAGGAGGAGCGGGGGGAGGAAAGAAGAAAACGGCAACCTTGCGGTGATTACTGGATCAGCGTGCTTTTGTACAATTACCATCACTTTGAATTTTAAACGGCGACTTAAAGGGCAGCGGAGCAGCTTGGAAAATTAGGTTGGAGTCTAATTAGTGCACTCCAACATGACAAGCACTGCGCTTTCAGCCCGAGTAAACCGCCCAGTCAGGCAAGAGACTGAGAGCCAGCACCAAAGCAGCTCTGTACATCACTCTCTCTGCCTCGCTCAGAACATCAGCACAGCAGAGCACATGCTAGTTATCATGTTTTCATTGTGTATAGCTGTGTTTTTTACTTATTTTGTAACCTGATCATCAACCTGACTGCAGTTTGATTAAGATTAATTGTAATGCATAAAAAAAAAAAAATAACTCTTCAATTCACTCATCATTTATTCCCCTCCAGTAGTTCCTAACCTGTATGAACATTCTCATAGTATTTCTGTCCGAGTCAGAGGTGACCCGAAGCAGAACCTGATTTTGAGTTCAACGTGTCCCTGGGTCAACATCTTTGTTGACCCTGGAACAACACTGATTATCTGATTTGAAGAACCAGTTTACAGTTTTTGTGAAGTTTAAGCTTACAGCACAGTTTGGTGCTTGAACATCAGTGTCAGTCATCTACCATTTCCGCTGATTTTAGGCATTACTCATGGGTAGGGTTGGGTTTATGTGTAGAGATGCGGTCAAAACTAAAATTTTGGAATAAAATGTTGTTCCAGGGTGAACAAAATATGTTAACCCAGGAACATGTCGAACTCAGCAAAATCAATGCTCTGCAGTGAATGGGTGCCGTCAGAATGAGAGTTCGAACAGCTGATTAAAACATCACAATAATCCACAAGATTATATTTCCCATTCTGCAGCTGAAAAGCCATGGACCACTGAATCAGGAGAGAAATATGCACAAATGAGACACTGTTTACAAGCCAAACCAAATATGTCTGAGGATGATAGACTTTTATTCTGGAGGAAGAGTTATTACAGGCTCGTCTTAATGATGTATTAGTTCATCTTTTGTCTTCTCCAGATGTTAACTGACGGACTGGAGTGCTTGTGATGTTTTTATCAGCTGTTTGGACTCTTATTCTGACGGCACCCATTCACTGCAGCACATCCACTAATGAACATCTGATGCCAAACTAGCTAAAATAGCTATTCCCTTGAATGCAGTGTAAACCACTTTGGATAAAACTGTCTGCCAAACGTATGAATGTAAAGTGCTCTGTAACCGCATGTTGAGGCGCTCTCTGACCGGACCAGATTTAATTCAATTTCTACGAAATGGGGTATTTCAAATGGCGCTCAGCCCCGACAATCAGCCTGGATTTAATTAACCTAAATCATCTCTTTGTGGTTGATGACAAAGAGCTCTGGGAGAGGACGGCTGATGGTCTATTGTTCTGAGAGCTTCACAGTCGATTGGTGCTGCCGCGATGAGCTGTCAATGAAGCATGGAGGGTGAACGGCTCAACATTTGATGAAGCCAATTTATAATTGCCTGGAAACTGTCAGGATGGAGACGGTTCTGATCTCCAGCATCGTTCGCTTGCAGCACAAAGGCATGAGGGGAAATCTTGATAGTGTAGGTTTAAGACGCTGTCGATTTATGAAGGATGTGCCGTACATTGATTAAGTATTGACCTGCTATCTTCATTCTGTCGAACAGTCCCGGCTCACACCCAAGAACTTCAGCGGCTCAATTATGCGACGCTCCTGCATGAAACTCACTCGAGCAGAAAACAGAAAGATGAAGATGAGCAACGTTAATTCAGCAACTCGTTCGCTTTAATTGACAAGCTCTCAGTTGCAGAAGTCCGGAGAGCAGCGATCACATGCGTCTCTTGTCACGCGCTCATCTACATGTTTTAATAAGTCGACTGGAGCGGGGAAGAAGAAGCGCTCAGACGTTTAACAGATTATCATCCGCCGTGCGCAGAAATATAATAAATATGAAATAAATGCATGAGACTCTGAAGCACACTCTGGTTATCTGCATCTCTCGGTGCGTTCAGCACATCCTTCTCATTGGAGCTCCTATCAGAGTTTCTGGCAACACAAGTAATTTGTCTGATTGTGCTGAAATCAGAAACGCACAATAACAGCCAACCCAGTACAATGATGTGTTTGCTGATTAACCATAGCATGATGCGATTGGAGAACTGTTTGTAGCATTGTAGCATGACTGGAGATCTCTGAGGTTCTGCTGTAATGACCACTACAGCATTTATGTGCCCTGTCATTTTACTTTATCTGATGTTTGACTCGTCGAGGGTTATTCTACGACATCAGTGCCTTTTCCACCTAAAGGCAGAAAACAAACAAACAAAAAAATTGCAATCAATATATATATTTGTAAATATCCATAAAATAAAGAGATCTTAAAATTACAAGAAATGCCATTTTTTATTTTACACTTTTTCTACCTCATGTTTTGGTATTTTTATCAACCCTGTTACTGACACGAGTGTTACTAGATAATATAGTTTAATTAGAGCTCATATGCCACTGAATGATATAGACATTAGCCCAATAATATACTGACGGTTTTACTCAGACAATCCTTAAAAACAAGGTGAAAACTTATCTGTGTCATCCCTGTTACCCACATGTCAAAACCTTTAATTTTTAGACAGTAACAGGGATGACGATTTCAAACAAATGTACTAATTGCTAGCTAACAATCAACTTCACAAAAGCGCTTGCTGTACATTTTGAAATGATTTTGCTTGTAGAAATTGATTATATTAACTGTAAGAAATAACTGTTTAAATGTACATTTTAAAATGATAACAGGACTGACACTGCACGATGGCCCCCTTCAGGAAATCTTCACCAAAAATAAAATATTTTAGAGGAGTGAGAGGAACATGCTTGTCTTTTAAGTGCAGGAATCCTGATGTAGATGTGATTATTTTATTATAAGGGTTTATTGATGAACGTAACAGGGCTGACATCAAATCAAGGGATAGCAAAAAAACGATTTATATTTTATAGAACAAATGCATAATTATGCCAAAAACTGAGACTATTTAGAGCAACATGTAAATGGGATTTTTCTATCATTATGCAAATTAAAAAGAAAGAAGTGAGGGGCAAGCCAAAAACCTACAGTACAGTACAGTCTATTAAAGACTTTTCTGAGGAAAGCATAACAAAGTTGTTGTTTTTTTTGTTGTTGTTATATTAAATCTATGTTTGATTATTTCTTAGGTATGCAAAATCACTGATTTCATAGAATGAGTCACACAACACTCTTCTGTCCAGCTGTAGTCTTGTCCAAGCTTGCTTCCCAGACGATCTTTCTAAAGTTAGACTGTGTTATCAGTGCTGTTCATGACAAACCAGATAAAAATGTACGAGAGGAAGCACTTCTACAGCTCTTCACTCACAGCTAAAAACATTGGTCACACGGTTTTATTTCTTTAACCGGATTTAACTAATTATCTGGAGGACAACAAGCAGTGTCCGTGACATGGGGATCTCTGGCAGGAGTCTGACCTTTGACCTCCAGAGCTCTGTAACTTCCCTCCGTGGCTGGCGTGTGGAGGTCAGGTGACCGTGTGACACTGGGCTGATGGGATTTACTCAACGCCCCGAACCCATCCAACAAAACCCCCAGCTGCATCTCAAAACAGACATCGACAGCATCTTTGATTGTCTATTTCTGGTGTATTTCTGTGATGTTCAGTCTTCAGTGTCACATGATCTTCAGAAATCATTCTAATATACTGATTTACTGCTCAACAAACATTATTAGCAATTGTTGAAAACTGTTGTGCTGCTTAATATTTTTGTGGAAACAGTGATGCTTTTTATTTGTTTATTTCACAGATGAATAGAGTTTTCAAAAGGACAGCTTTCTTTGGTAGCATTGATAGGCCCGGTTTCACAAACAGGGCTTAGCCTAAGCCAGGACTAGGCTTTAGTTAAATTAAGATTTTAAGCAACTTTTACAAAAATGCCTTATAAGAAAGTATTACAGGTGTGCATCTTAACACAGAACAATGACACTTACATGTTTTAAGATATGTCAGAGCAAGATATTTTCATCTGAGACAGCTCAAACATGCAATTTAGTCTGGGACTAGCTTAAGCCTTGTCTGTGAAACTGGGGGTTAATGTATTTACCGTCACGTTTGATCAATGTAATGCATCTCTGATGAATACGAAGTATGAATTTATTTCAATTTTGAAGGCTAATGTATAGCCTACCGCACACCGACGTGCACACAATGCAACATTTTCCACTATGTTTGGGAAGTGAATATTTTAAGCTAAGAAAGGACAGTTGAACTGAAGGAAATGAGACTGGCTAAGAAAAGTTCACAATAGCAGCATTTAAACTGAAACAAATAGGAGCCGTCTCACACAATAGCTGACGTGTAAAGCTGCTGCAGAAAGGAAGACAGACAGAGAGGCAGAATTAGGAATGCTTTTAAATAATGACTTTTAAAGGAGGTTGTTAAGGAGAAAAGCAGCGTGGAGAAGAAAACGAGAGTTATTATTACAATCAGTGAGCGGAATAATAGCACAACAGAAAGCGGCGCTGCCACGGTCGACTCGGAGCAGCTTCTAATCAGCTCAACCCGTCCAACATCAGCCAGTGACCCAGAAGAAGACGCTAATCGTCAGCATAAACCGCTGGGCACTTGTGTCTGAAATTGGAAATGACTTCAGCATTATCTAAACTATTCTCTGATACAAACCACACACAGACACAGATGCATTCAGATGGCTCTCTGTCTTCTGCTTCCTGTGAACTTCTGAGCGACTGAAGCAGAGAAGAAGCCTGAACCTACAGTACAAAAACTATAGTGAGCAATGGAATCTATTGGATTACACATTTGGAAAGGTTTTCTGACTATATTTTAGAATATGTTTGTCCCAACATATAATCCATTGCTTCATGATGTGCAAACTGACAAACTGAACTCATTTAGTCATTTTTGGTAGCACTGGGTCTCTTAACTAGTTTCTTATTGACATGCATATGTGACCCTGGAGTGCAAAAGATTATCAAAATTGAGATTTATACATAATATGAAAGCTGAAAAAATTATTTAATAGATGTATGGTTTGTTAGGATAGGGCAATATTTGAATCTGCAATCTGCAAAATCTAGATATTGAGAAAATCCCCTTTAAAGTTGTGCAAATGAAGTTCTTAGCAATGCTTATAACCAATCAGAACATCTTCATGAAACATGATCTTTACTTAATGATTATTGGCATAAAAGAAAAATAGTTTATTAGTACTAATTAAGCACATATTAATATCTTACTCCACATCCCAAATCCTACACAATACCTACACTACCGCTCTATTAATTATAAATAAGCAGCAAATTAGGACTTTATAGAGGGAGAAGTTGTAGCTAATAGTGAAAAAAGTGTTACCATCATTTTAAAATAGATATTTCATGTGTTTTCCTGCATGTCAGTGTGACCGTGAGCTACCTGGTTACTAATGGCTTTATGAATGTAACAGTAACAAGGACTATATAAAAGAGAAAGTTATGGAGAATCAATGAATGGGGAATAATTGCCCTCATGTGAATAACATCACAGTATGCAATATATAAACAAATAACTGCAATCCGACTGAGCAGGTTAAACTATAATAGAATCTAAGCAGTCAATTTAATTGTATAATTGAGGTTAGATGCAATCAGTTTGTACCCAGCACTGCCTGCAAATGACAGGCACGTGAGAGAATGACAATAATACAATAAGATGGCATAACAATAACATAATGATGAAAGGTGATGTACGCAACATGTATCAACTACCCAGATGCCTTCAGGAACATCTCCATGTTCAAATGTTTTAGTTTTGATTTGTACGTAAAAACAATGTAAGTCTATGGAATGCCTGTATGGAGTGTGTGTGTCTGATGAAACACTGTTATCATATAAATATCACTGCACTTTTGACTCCAGGAAGCAGCTTTCTGAACA
>JAUMHR010000072.1:20722458-20761289 GCA_032361145.1 Enteromius fasciolatus | reverse complement strand
ATATAGAGCTGAGTATCATCAGCATAACAGTGAAAGCTAACACCATGTCTCCTGATAATATCTCCCAAGGGTAACATTTAAAGCGTAAAAAGTAACGGACCAAGTACTGAGCCTTGAGGTACTCCATATTGCACTTGTGACTGATATAATACCTCCTCATTTACTAAAATAATAAAACCAGAAATATTTCATTACCCTGAGAGGTAACACTTTATAATAACTACATGCTGTGAATCATTAGTTAAGCATTAGTAAATAGTCAGTTCATCCTTTATAAAGCATTGTTCTAACATTAATAATCATTAGTAAGCAGTTTACAAATACAGCTATAAATGCCTTGTTATTGGTTTATAAGCGTATCTAAATGTACAAAGGAGATTTAAAGACTCAGTTATCGTCTTAACAGAACAAATAAACAAACACAACACAGAGAGATACAGAACTGTTCATTTCACTGTACAATTGTACACTTCACATCTTTCACATTACATCTTTTTCACATATCCCTCTGTGTTGTGTTTGTTTAACCTTGCTGTTTAGAATATAAATGAGTCTTTACATCTGCTTTATAAATGCTTTACAAGGTATAAATAGTCCTCACTTTAGATGAGCTCACAAAAACAGATGTCTGGAAACTACTAAATGATTTATAACTACCTGACTTAATCATAAATTACAGCAGGAACATTTGTTAATAAAGCATTTATTAAAAGAATGAACAGCTATTATCACGTGTCTGAATAATAAGATTTATTAATGTAAATTTACATAATTTATTAATCATTTACTTAGACTTTCTAAACCGTGTTATAAAACACTGACAACTCCTAAATAACTGGTTTGTAAATAACATAATAATTTAAAAAAATGATAAACTGATCATTAATAAAGTATGAAAATACAGTTATTAAACACTATGTACTGTATATCCTCAAGAACAAAGCATTTATAGATGCACTTGTAAACTGTTTACTAATGCATAATAATTTTGGAACAATGGTTTATAAAGGATGAAACAAATGCTTACTAATGCTTAACTAATCATTCAGAATCATGTGTAGTTATTATAAAGTGTTACCCATCTTATAACAGCAGCAGATCTGCAAATGCCAAAAATTGCAACAAATGCATCTCTACTTCAGCATGATGTGTGTGTGTGTGAGTGTGAGTGAGTAAGTGTGTGTTGTTATTGTTGTATGTTTGTGTGTGTGTGTCTACAAGAACAGAAAAATCTGAACATTTTGAGTGGCCTGTGGTCCCGAGAGGGAAATAAATGATGTAAAATAGAATGCAAACAGGTATTGTGTAAGGGGTAGGTTTAGGAGATAGAAAATATTGCTTGTTCAGTATAAAAGTAATAGAAGTCTATGGAAAGTCTCCACAATTCACAGAAACAGATGTGTGTGTGTGTGTGTGTGTGTAAAATGTTTGTATTCTGTCACTCATGTTTTCAGGAGCGAGTCACTGATGTGGAAGAATAATCACGACTCCTGCGTCTCTCTGACTCTCTTCCTGCCGGCTGCACTGTACTGGTCAAACAAATTAAATTACTGCTGCAGTATGTGAGTAATTTTATGTAAATTACAGTGTTAATGTTCTGCGTCGCGCCGCTGCCAGCTGTGGACATTTTATTGTTGTGTTCTGCTGCGGTCTATCTATAATGAACATGTACTGTATATTCAGTAAGACTCCAGTCCTCCTCTTTCTCCTCATATCTCTCCGCTCAAGGCTGACACAATCCCAGCCCTTAGAGAATGGTATAGATGTGAGCCTGATACTGTCAGCCTCGTGTTCCTGCTTTTAGACATGGGATCTGTTTGCTTAAGCAAAATGCTGCAAAAAAAAAATGTTTTTAATGAGCATCTCTGCCTGTTTCCAGAAAAAATAACAATACACCCTCAAGACTTCACACATTTTCCAGAGCAGTAAAACTTTGTCAGATATTAAGGCTTATTGCTGGTGAATATATCCTGTGGTGTATTTTGTTGTATCTGGCAGGTTGTTAAATTGTTTTTGACTTAAAATATAAAGATTTTTTTTTTTTTAAACAAAACAAAGATGATTACACAATTGTTGCTGTAAATGGCATTTAAAGCAAGACACTAGATACACTAGAGATACAAAAGAAAGCTCATAGTCTCTCTGGTCTGTTGATCAGTTAGTATTTTGGTAACACTTTATTATAAGGTGTAATAATACAGTAGTAGCTGCTGTACTTAAACAAAACAAAATGTACTTATCATGTAACTAAATTATGGATCAGCCTGTAATTAGAGTTAGTAATGATGTAGATGTAACAGACAGCTACTGTTCCACGTTTGTTACAGACTGACTTGTTACACAGATACTTACGTAACCAAAATATTGTCACATACAGTATGTGCTTAAACACATGAAAAATTACAGGATATTACACGGGCATAAGGTACTTAAAAAGTAGTATCAAGATTATACTTAAGTGTAAGTATCTGTGTAACAGACTCGGTGTGTAACACATGTGTAACAGTAGCTGTCTGTTACATCTACATCATTACAAACTCTAATTATTGGCTGTTCCAGAACTTCCTTACGTGATAAGAACAGTTTATTTCATGTGAGTACAATTGCTACTACTAAGTACCTAATTAGGTAATTACTCTGTATTATGACAGCTTAAAATAAAGTGTTACTAATATATATATATATATATTGCAATGCCAGCTTCTATGATTAGTTTAATGGAAAGATAAGTATATTTTAATACAAAAGGTAGAAAAAAAACAACAACTCACAATAATAAGACTTCCATCAATCGATTCATTACATTTTATTAAGACATGTTTTCTAAAAAAAAGTTTTCTGAAATGTTATATTTAAATATGAATAATTATCTAATAAAATGTGAATAAATCTAGCCTTAAAATTCATGTTTGTTTTTGTAGTCATATTAAATGTTGTTGTTTTTTCCCCAGAGGGGATTTTATATTCCTCTTTTTATCACTCCATCAATCAAAATAAATAAATCAATCAAATACTGTCAACAGACAGAGAATAACCATTTCTTTTTAAGAAAAGTGTTAGTGTGAAAGAAATATGAACAAACCTTCAGAGTATAGAGAGGAATAAAACTATAGGTTGGTGTATGGAAGAGCAAAACTCTGAAATGCAATAAAATAAACACTTAAATGTGGATCTGGGAGGTTTTCTTTCCACTATCACAAAAACAAAAAACAGCCATAAAGAAAGGTGTAGATTTGCTTTGCTGTAGATCTAAAGCACACATTAATGTAATACAAATATGACAGCTTGGTTAAAAGAAAGCTGGTGAGCACATTCATGTCAGACTGGAGTTATATGTCACAGCAGCTCGTCTCTTCACCAAGATTAGGATTTACTGTATGTGCAAACGGCCAGCTGAAATTTACACCCGGTTGTTCTTGCAGTAATCTGTGGAATGAGGAAGTGTATCCTTGTATTTCATTAACTCCTGCCTAATGACATGAGCGCGTCTCCCCACAGGGGCCGCTGATGGAGACGTTGAGCGCCGAGCAGAAATTAATGCGCTGGGGTTAAACGCTGGAACTAACTCGTGTTTCAACAAAAGGCCAGCCATTACAGCCAGCCATAAAAACCATCAGATCCGTCTTGATTTCACAGGCCTCCAGTCTCTGCTCTTGCTCTTATTTTCAGTCAGAAAATTAGTCAGAAAACCAGTCCTAATTACAATGTTTTTCAGCGGCTTAAACGCAAAATCTTCTCTCGTCACAGTTTGTGAAATCTGACTCTCAAACAGCAGAAACATACCAAATCAGCAAAACCAGACACATTCTCAACCTTTGACTGAGCTTTTCGCTAAATAACACAATTCTTTCTCTAACACACACACACACACACACCTAACAAGAATTAATATTAGGGCTAAGGTGTTTGCAAATGTTTGTTATTGAGATGTGTTTGTGATATTTTGAATGCAAGAGATGTGAGGCATATTCCATTTTGTGCAATTATTGGGTCTGTGTGTGAAGCTTTGGAAAAAAGGGACACATTTTGAAAATGTGTGCAAGCATCTGAAACTGTAATAAATCATCTTCGGTGTGACTACACAGAGCTACATTTCTCCTTCTAAGTTCTGACAAAACGCTATTTTGCGTTTCTGAACAAAAAGGGCTTCAGCGGTGCGGCATTAATGAGGAACGCATGAGAAACGAGGCGGTCTGGAGAGCCTGGCGCTTCTGCTAATTGGAGATGATTTTCATAAAGCCTGTGGATCGGCTGACAGCGTCTGTCCTTCACTTCTCTCGCTTCCCTCGTTCACGGGACACAAATGAAGTGGCGGAGACTTCTCAGAAACTCAAGAGTCCACAGGTGTAATGGACTCGTGCTCAAGCCGTGTTTGTCCCCCTAATTAGCCGCTCCCCCTTGAGCTGTAACAAGGGCCCTAACGAGAGTGTTTTTTGCAGTAATAATGGCTGCAGATACCTGCGGGGTGAGAGCGTGCTGCTGTTTCTCATCCTGTCAGGCAAACTGTGGAGTGCTGGGGCTTAATGATCCTGAAAACAAGACTGTGTGTGTGTGAGCGCTTCATCCAGATACTCTCCTGCTTCTGCTGATGCTTCTCTGTGCAGACGGGAGCGCTGTGTTCAGTCACTCAGGACCTGCTGGTCTTTATTAGACCCGTATCAGAGCGCTCGGACCGGATCGGTCTGCTCAGACACTCCTGCATTACACACTTCTGCAGAACTTTATTCACTATAAAGCAGCTTCGCAGGAAAAACTACTAGAAATGCTTGTCTTATTAATAATATCTTACAAAATATATTAAAGCAAAAAAGTAAAGTACAAATATTTTCTTGGTTTTAGAAAGAAGAATAATCTGCCAATGGAGTAATCAAAATAATCCTGCTTTCTATCGTTATTTTGCTTGTTCTATGATTATTCAAGATTGTTCTCGCTTCATTTTGACAATAAATGTATTTTTTACTTTCCTAGAAAATATTTCTTGATTTTTTTTATATTTTGGCTGGACACAAGACAAAAACAATTAAAAAGCATTTTTTGCAGTGATTGTTATTATTGTTAAGATTAATCAAATTTCAGCTCTTATCCAATCATGTCAGTGCAGTTAAATCGATAATAATACTAAATATTTGTTGTATTCTTTTAAATAATATTTGTATGGGATGCATCCTTTAGAAAATGTTAGTAAATCAGTAATATTTCAAATCATATGTAAACATTTTCCAGCTACAGTTTTGTGAATGCACCTCTGGCATGCAGTCACATTATATTATTGCTGTTATAGTGACATTTAAGTTACTGTTTTTCTTCTTCACTTTTGTCTTGTTTTCTACATCTCAGCATTCTTAATCCAAGAGACCAAACAAACAAACAATAAATGAATAAGTTCAGTGTTTGTTAGAATTGCAGATTTAAAAGCTATGTTTTGTTTGTTATTTAATAAACTCTGAAGAATAGAAAGCTGATTTTAAAGGTCCCATCTAGCGGCGATGTTTCTGAATGTGCATCATGGGAATATGAAGCGGGGATATGGACAGATGAAGCAGGAGGAGAGAGTCACAGATGTGCGTGAAGAAGCCTGAGGCGTCATGAGTCTCATGAAGAAGACTGCCGCTGAGAGAAGAATCTCTGGATGAGTCTCTGTCTGTCCTGGGCTATCCCAACAGAGAGGAAGCGCTCGGGCAAACACACGATAGAATAAAACGCCACAGTCAAGACCAGCTGACATCAGAAGAAATGCGTGGAGATGCTTATATCACTGACTTATTATAGGGATTGTTCTTTCATCAGATAAAGCTTGAGGAAATATTATCTGTGCATCACGAAAATCAGTGGAGAACAATTCAAACGCATATATACTGAATCTGAAATGCCTCCGCATCAACACTAATCAAACTAATTTCATAAGAAAGGGCACACATTAGTGCTTGTTATCAGATATGAGCACAAAAAGTGAACGCTAACTACCGACCATCTGGCTCTCACCCAAGCTAGCGGTCGCTGATGAGAACAATAGCGTTCATTAGGATCGTTTATCATGCTAGTGAGCTCAATTTACTTTTGCTTCCATCACGAGACCTGCTCATTAGGATTCTAAACAGCAGTAGTGAGCACGGCACGGGCTTCACACACACAACACCAGCAAAGATGGAGTAGGTGGAGCGCTAGCTCTGAGCGATGCTAATAGAAGTGCAGCGGTTGTGCTGGGTGTCTCTGAGAACTCAGCAGCAGATGTCTTTGTTGCTGGAGCAGCGGGAACCTGCGCTTCACACTGCATTCCTTCTCCTGCCAGCTGCCGGCTTAGCTGCAACTTTTCATCTCTTCTGTCGCCGCAGACACAAAGTTTTCACTATTAGCAAGAATTGCCAAAAAACACTTAAGCGAGGATAAACTGCACCCTAACCATCTGAACCTCTACCACACTATCATCACACATATACTGTACACAGACTAGAAGGGGATTGAAATGATCAACTACTGAGAAACAACACAGAAAAATAACAAATGAAATCCTGGTTCTAATCCAGTCATGTCAGTGCAGCTGAATCAACATCATTACTGAATATCTGTTGTATTTTTTCAAATAATATTGGTATGGGATGCATGCTTTAGAATAGTTTGAAGTTTGTAATAAATCCGTAATATATGTGAATGTAAATATTTTCCAGCTAAAGTTATATGATTTTGTTTTGCTACATCTTTCTGACAATATGTTATCTTCATTTGCTGTTCTTCAAACTATCATGATATATACATATATACAGACTAGAAGTTGTTTGGACGCTGAATTGAAGTGATGAAAACTCAGCTACTAAGAAACAAAGTCTGCCTCGTAGCTCGATCAATGCGTGACGTCAGGAACAATGCGTGACGTCAGTGTCTGATCAGTCTTTTTGTGCAGTTATAAGGAAAAGAAGAATCACAAGAGCAGATTAAAATACAGGGGGGGCCATTTATATGGATACACCTTAATAACCAACACAATGGGCAGCACACTGAACACATTTTATAAGTGGTCAGAAACTTGTAAATAACTCATAAACTCAAGAATAAAGTTATACGTTAAAATTTTCTTGTGAAATTCCCAATAAGTTTGATGTGTCACTTGACCCTCTTCCTATTGAAAAAACAAATTTTTTTTCAAAATGGCCACCACCCATCTTGAAAAGTTTCCCCCCTCACATATACTAATGTGCCACAAACAGGAAGTCAATATCACCAACCATTCCCATTTTATTAAGGTGTATCCATATGAATGGCCCACCCTGTATAATAGCAACGCTCCAATCCTGAAAAACCTGATCTGAAGTCATTTGGACTGCTTTCGTGAAAAAAAACTGATCAAATTCACTACAAATCTCATTAACTGCTGATTTGTGATATTTAAATATCAAAACTTTCATTATGAAAAACAAGATTTTTATCTCCACGTATTCCAGATTACAGTGTCTGGTAAAATGATGTAATATCTGATGCACAGTGGACAGTCATACACTTTTGTAAAGCAATAGTGATCTACTTCATAACAGAAATGCATGACTTATGCATCAGATTGAAAATGTTAAATAACTTATTCAATTACAGTAATTACTGAGTAGTTTTTCCCTTTAAAATAATGGTCCTGGTTTCTAGTAGTTTCTGCAGGCTGTCAGAGTAACGCTGTAGTAATTAGTGAGGGGTTGATCTATTTTTCACTTTGAAGCTAACGTGCTACTAAGGAACTACAAGTGTTCGGGATCCTTATTTTAAAGTGAAAAACACCTTAAACCCTCAGTAATTACTCAATCGTAAATTAAAAAGTTGTTTGACATTTTATACAGTATCTGTCACATACTGTATAGTCATTCGATCATGAGCTTGTCACGAACACTTTCTAATTATTTGTAAATGAATTACCATTGTTATTATTATTATTATTATTTTATGTTTAAGTTTGAAATAAACAGAGAACAGCCATCCTTTGGTAAAAGTATAGTCACAACTTAACATGTAGCTGAATTATTTGGGGGATATAAAATTCATAAATGAGTTTCCCCGAAGAACCCAATTGTTTACTTTTAAGACGTTACTGTTGTGATCAGAAATTAATTGTTTATTCTTTATTAATTGGTCATAGTTCACTAGTAGTTCACAATGACGATATTTTCATTTAATAATTATCGAGAATCTAAAAAGGAACTACCTTTGTCTTAAAATTGCTATTACTTACTGCTTAGTTAATCTATTAGTTAATAGCATTAAGTTAAGTTTTAATGTAGAACTACCTATTACTTCCTGCATAGTTACTTGTTTACAACGGCCCATTATTCTAAAGTGTTACCTTATACTTTACACATAATAAATATTCACACCTATAAAACGTTTATTTTGGATCATGATTAATCATTTAGCAGCACTAAATTGTAAGCATAAAATGATAAATGAAGAAAAAACTATATTTTTCTGTTTCATTAACATAAACGCTTCCGCAAGGGCTCACCGAACACATTCCTGCTTCATCATAACAGAGCATGTTCCTGTCTTCGTGCTCTGCCAGTATGGCGTTGTGTGCAGTAATAAGAAGATTTCCTACACTGTGGATGATAAAAGGTTCTTGATTAAAGCGAGGATGTTGAGTTTGACTCGGAGCGAGAGGATTCATCTTGAGGGAGTGTTTTACTGTCTCTCGGCCTCAGCAAACGCTGCCCTGTGAATAATAGCATGTCCATCAGAGAGGATCTCGGGCCCTCACTGGGATTTACTTGGGTGGTAATACATAAGCTGGGGACAATAAATGATTCATAATGTATAGTTTTGGCTCAGTAATTTCAGCTGTTGTACAAGGAACAGTATTAAAGCAATTCCACACTATGGGCTCCATACATGACAGCAGCTATTGTCACACGGTGTCTCTGAGGAGAGCCGTCCTCCGCTTATACATATGCACACGACTCACATTTCCCATCTCTATAAGAAGCACGGAGAACTCGTTGTGGGCGGGCTTTGTAATTGCTGTAAATGTTTCCAATGCCCTAACCCTTCAGCAGACAGATAGATGGACCAATGCTGCTAATAACACTAACAGAGTGTGTTTACTGTGAGCCGAGACACAGTGCTTTCTGTGCAGTCAGGGCAGATGCAGCTGTCTGCACTTCAGATTGGACCTTCATTCTCAGTCTGACGCATATTGTTCGGTCTCAGTCTAAAACAGAATGCATAAGTCTAATCAGTCTGATATGGAAGTACAGTAAAACAGCAGTCGCTGTATTTGCACATTTACACATGTACAATGCACTGTGATGTATAATGTACGATGTTTGTAGATTTACATTTAAAAAATATGTTTTATAAGTCACCTTATTTTTATGTATTTAACAATACATATCGTGTCAGAGCAGCTTTACAGCATCAAATAGGTATACAGAGTGTCAGTGATGCAGAAAGACAATAGTAAACCCTCAGTTTTCAGTCTCTGTGAAATCATGTTGACAATATCACTGGAACCAAATATCAGAGGAACCAAAACTCCATCGGTGACAGAAATGGAGGAAAAAAATCTTGTATCATGTAATCAAATCATGTTCTCTCTTAAATGTTTTCCAAGCTAAAACATTTGCAGTGTATTATACTGTAGGCCAACCTGCAAGATTGCATCACTCTGGTTTCAGCCACAAGCCAAAACGTTTGTGATTTCTATTCAAAGTGTAAATTATCTGTGTTCAATAGTATTTTTCCTAAAAGTTTGAGTTAAAAATAGAATACAAATAATATAGTGTGCAAGACAAGAAAAAGCTAGGGTGCATTACTGATTTGTCTTGGAATCTAAAATTCGATGCTAGAAACAAGCTGCAACACTCAAACTTTGCTCTACAAACAGAAATGTAACATTTGTGTACAGTAAACAAAGTAGTGCCATTTCAGCCAACGAGTCAGATGAAGACTTTGGCCAAAACATCTGTTTTAATTTGTAAAGTGAGTGTTGAATTACACATATCTTGAGCTTGTGTTAGACATCATTTGAGACCTTTTTTCAGCACTTACCCCACTGACGGCAGGATGGCAGCGGAAGGCCTACAGTACATCATCCCCGTAGCACTCTATTCTCTAATGTAGTTTTTTTTTTTTTATCTGATGTCACATGGCTTATCATCGCCATCTCTGCATAACACTGAGCTCCACCAATTAACCGGCCGTTAATCAGCCGCTGCGATGACATCATGCAAACGCTTCAGTATTTACTCCGGTTTCCTGGAGAAATGCATAGTTTTAACAAGTAATCCTTTGCTGGTCTGTTTTTAATGGAATTTATGGCTTCATTCATTACCCTTTTTGTGTTAGTAATTATTTCTAAAATACCAAAGAGCCATCTTTTGGGCCCCAGCCGTGTGGCGCTGCTGATTTATGGGGCTGATTGGGCTCTGATGCTGTCTCAGCGAGGTGTGACATTTCAAAATATTTATAGCTCTGGCACATTAAGGGCTTCCCTCTGAAGGTGACCGAGCGCTCTTCCCTCGGCCCTTTAATTAATGCAGTCCTCTGCGCTACCGCTGTCTAATTTATCCACTCCGTATCGTCGAACATGCCCGGAACGACACGGGACGCTGCAAAACACATCATAAACAAGCAGCTCTTCCCTGAGCCAGATCACTGCCGCACCAAACCACAGCAAAGCACTGAATCTTTAATATTTTATCGATCCGATCTAAACCTTCTGCCCAAAGTGGCAATTAGAATTCAATTAAACTGACTGAAAGCATCATATTAAATTTCAGCTCTTTACGAGCTCCCCGCTAATGCTTCAGGACAAATCTCAAATATAATCACACTCTTTTCAAATGATACGATCTCGCTCGCTTGCTATAAAAGTGACACGTTTAGGTATACTTCCAATAACTCTTTAACTATGACCCTCTAATGAATACTATTTTATAGCCTTTAAATCAGTTATTATTGGGCATTTTAATAAAGCGAACTGACTGCTATTGTTTTACACGCTACAAGAGGAATTATTTTAATTTTGAGTTCCGCTGAATTCCTCTTCTGAACTTCGAAGAGGAATTGTTTTGATCTGAACTGCAGTATTAATATGCTCCGGCAGAATTACAGAGAGATTCCAGTCTAGATATAATTGATGACTGCGTTCGCCTTTCGAGCAGTAAACTCTAGAACCTCGTTTGTCATCGAAGCGCAGCGATCTGCTGAAACGCTGAACAAATCAACTAAACTTTCTATTTACAAACTCAATTTAACTGCTCTTCACTTCGTTGCTAAGGAGTGGTTGAAACAGGTTGCTACGGTATTGTGCACGGTTGTTGGGTGTGTTCTTCCTCACTGAGATCAAGAGTCCTGTATCCTCTGTCTGTAGTTGTGACTCGAGTTTCTCCTTCACTGCACAACTCTGTATGTGTGAGTGTTTGTCCCATCAAAGGACAGTAAACCTGTATTTTATTTTATTAAAATTGTAAAAGATGTTTATTTGATTGCAAACAAAGTTGAAGATGCCCAAGTGTGCAGTACAAAGCAGAACACCTGTCCTCAGATGCTAAGTAGCAGCTTCTTTTAATAAGAAAAGCTCACTATCTTAAAGGTTGTGAGTGGTCAGCAGCAGACTGTTCTTCCTCTCTTTCTAGTCTCTGTGCACAGCCAGCATAGACTGCTCTGTCAGCTTCAGGAATCAGTCCTCCATAAATGTGCTGAACACACTCCAATATTTGTGTTCAGCTGTTCTGGAACAGTGTTGGAAACAGAGTATGTGAGCGGAGCGGCATGATTTTGCCTGGAGCTTGGAGCGGAGTGTCGCAATTTTCTCTCGCTCCGAGAGCGCTCCACTACCGCTCCAGCCCATACGTGAGTGCGGGGAGGCGATTACAATTTAAGAAAATACAATAGCCTACATGCATTTTTTTTCGTTTTGGCCACTTTACATAAAATAAAATAACTAAAATAAGTTAATGTTTTTCTTCTTATTTATTTAATCTAGCCACATCCAGCATTTGTGTTTCATTTTGTTCAAAAGTGAGCTAAACAATATCCAATATATATTTGGCTACTGTTCTACTAAAGCACGTTGATGTTTTCTCAGAGTATTGTGTATGTTTTTCACTGAATGCACAGAGGTTCGATATAAAAATAAATAAATAATGAAATATTACAGTGGAGATTTTTTCATGGAGAGAACATGGAGCGAGGATCAAGTGAAGAGGGAGCGGAGCTGGAGCGAGGAGCGGGAAAAACTAAACCCGGAGCGGAGTGATCATGAAATGCTCTGAGCATGGAGCGGAAATTCTTGCCGCTTCACTCCGCTCACATACTCTGAATGGAAACACAATTTAACACACAAACAAAGTAGTTTGACTTTCACAACGACACACAGCGTCTCCAGAACATGGCGCCCGCAGCAACACTACAGCCAGAATAATAGCTCCGCCTTCTTTGGGTGGTGTTTGAAAATAAACCCACTCTGTGACGTAGAAAAGTGGAGGCGTCTTTAAACGAGTCGGTTTAGGAGGGTGTGGACAAGACATAACAATTAAAACTAATTTGCTTTTGAGAAACCTTCATTAGTTTCTCCAACAGTGCATTATACGATAGTTAAGCAGAGGGATACGTACGTTGTTGTTTTGCATTCAGTTTCATAATTGCATGCGATTCTGGGAGTATCTGTACAAGGAAGATGGGGACGGTCCTGAAATTTAAGACTAATCTGCAGGACTGTGCTGAACAAACACAACACCTGTTTGGAAGCGCATGCATGGTTTTGTGAAGGCGTGAGCAGTTTGTCAGCGCTCCAGACGTGTGAATGAAACGCATGGCCTGCAGCTCTCTCTCTTTCTCTCTCTAAATGAGATGCATGGCTCTCCCTGTGTCTCGTCTCCTTTTAATTCTGTTTGAGTACATGCCTCAGTCATCTTGCCTTTTATTGACTCAATCTCGAGAAGCAACGTCGCTTTCCATAACGCGCACATCAGGCCGGTCCTCCATACCGTACTCAGTAATTTAAAGCCTTTATAGAATTGCAATTTCAGGGCTGGCTGCTTGTTTTTCTAAAATGTACTCAAGGAATTAGTTACTCCAGCCACAAATCAGACAAATTTATGCGTGGTTGTAATGCGGTTTATGGCCTCACGGTACATTGCTTCAAAAACAGCAGATGTGAAATAGTGACAAATATAATGAGGGTTTTTTCTGCCGCGTTCTCTCTCCTCTGGCCTGATACGGAGGAGTCGTGGAGCGTGTTTACTCCCCACATACAATACATTTAATGTGATGGTCGGGGCTGTTGATTAATGCTCGGCTCGCTTTCATTACAGATAAGAGTGGCGCTGCGGTCAAGAGATAGAACGTGCGCTGTAAATCTGCTCGAATGAGCAGTAAAATGATCAGCCATCAGAAGTGAAATTCACAAGCATTAGTGAAGAGGGTGAGCGGGGTTCAGGGTGACAGAGAGGCCTAAATTCAACCAGAGATCACCAGCTTCTCTTCTGATATAATACTGCTGCATGCATCAAAAGGTGAAAATACATCATTTTACATCTGCTTTAATGAATGAAGCTGCTTTTTACAGTTAGATGCCGTAGTTAGTTGTCAGTAGGGGATACACACAGGGTACCAGAGATGTACATGGCAGTACTATTACGTCACGTTACCGTATGCACATTATGTATCTAAAACAGGTACAATGAATTCATATATTTTTCACACATTTGTCAGCTTTGTCAGACCATGTCATGCCTTAAATTTATTTCAGACTTGTTGTTAACACTGTCGAATGAAACTCTATGATCTGTATACAGCATTAATGGCAGAAGTAAACTGTGAAAGCCTGTTTATGCCACGGGGTAACTGCGACTCTTCATCTTTTTTTCTTACAGTTCTCATGAACTCACAATTCTGAGAAATTATGTGAATTGAGATAAAAACTCACAATTGCATTTATGTTTTTATTTTTTTTTATCCTTTAACGAGAGTAATGATTCCAAATGAATGTCGATCAATCTGTCTTATTTCAGCATAACGAAAGGTATATCTGCAAAACAAAACAGACACATATCTAGAACATACAGTATACAACTTTATTTTGCCAGTCCGCTTTAGTCATTCTGCTGACACCATTAACAGTGCATCTACTCATCAGTCATTAGAGTTTTAGTGACGTTCTACTCATTGTAAGTCACTTTGCAAGTGTCAGCTTATACTACTAGCCCTTACCCTAACCTAGCAGTGAGCTGATATTCTGATGAGAGGTAGTGGACATGCAGTTAGAATGTCCAGTATTCCATATTTATTCCTGAACAGAGTAAAAGCCCCTCGAAGAGCGTTTCTGTACTAGCCGTTATCACTGGGATCTCTCAGTAAAGCGCATCACGGGTCACTTCACGAGCTGCTGGCACTCACGAGGCCAAAAGCCTGACCAACAGAAAGAGCTTTTGCTCAGCAAGAACAAAAATTAGAGGGCCCATCAGCCGTCATCATTAGAGCCTGAGAGATGGGCTGAGAGGGGTAATAGTCTCGACAGAAGGACATATTCCTGATCCATTCTCACCATTAATCAATCCCTATATTAGGCAGTGACAGGGCAAATCCAGCCGCCGCAGACAGGCCGATTTTTCATGATGCTCGGAGGCTGCGATATGGCTTTGGGGCCGACGGACTCCAGCTATCCTCCCTGGACATTCGGCGCGGGCGAAAGCGTATGAGTGACGATAATAGGCCCCTGCAAATGTAGGAATGTGATAATGTTCTGCCGTCTTTATCTCGCACACATATACGCACGGCAGAAGTCATTTCTCAGCGTTTGTAGATAGAGTCCTCCTGCCGGCATATGCTGCGATAAAACATGCATGGGAAATTAAAAATAAACACATAGTTTGATTGCTCTTTGTTTTGCAGCTAAGGGGGAACAATTATATCTTCATAGCGGAGCGGAGCGTTCTCAAACAGATCGTCTTCCTCACGCTGCTCAGCAGATGGCGGGAGGATGTACAGCTATCTTACTCACGGAAATGAAAAGAAATGGAGTCGGAACTCTTTATAAACGTCACACGCAATTAGAGTCAGTGGTGAGACAAAGAGGCCATCAAGCACACGTCTGACAGTAGGGCTCCAACTTTCTTCTTTCTTAAATTATTCTGTTCTTGTAAATGACTCGCAGCGAAGGAAGCTGGTCTGATGTGTCACACTTTATTCTTAGTGAAAAGAACGCAGTTTGCCTCGCTTTAATGGTACTTTCCTGGCTGTGGCGGCTGTGTTTACTTCATTTTGATGGTCCCTTTAACACATTCTGTTGACTATAAGTAAGGTTGCACCTACGGACTCTCATTAGAGAGTTAGTAGAGTATTAGTAGACTAGTAGGGTTAGAAAAGGCTGACATGTATTTGCAATGTTACTAGTAGTCAGTAAAATATCTGTGGCAATGCCTTCACAACAGAGTTTAATCAGACAGTCTACTCATACTCTAATGAGAGTTAGCTGTCATGTCAAGTCAACAGACTGCTTGAAAAGGACCGTCATAATAAAGAGTTTCTACACTGTGTCACTGACCGTAACTAACTAAGTGACAGAAATCAGCTAAAGGTTCTTGCTACTATCATTGTGTCGTTCAGCACCGTGGTATATTTCAAAGAGCCATCTTATTAGTCACAGCAGGAAACGGACCTTACAGCTGTAGTGTGTGACGTTCAGATGTTTTGGGACATTTCCCAATACGTTCTCAATCCCTGCTCGTCACATATGAAGCGTTTATTTGCAAAAACAGATAACTTTTGTTAAAAAATTATGTTTCTTCATAATAAAAAAAGCATGATTTTTGATGAATAAATAAACAGAGTTTTCTGTTTTTGCAAATAAACTCTTCCTTTGGAAGTTCCTCTTTAAAATTGTTTTTAAAGTTTGTGCATTGCTTTGGCATCAATACACAGACACAAAGGTCATGGAAAATTTATAGTGAAGAAACAAATATTGTTGTTATGACATATATGTTGGCATATGCTTTCAACTTAAACATTCACAATCATTTAATTTACTTTACAGTATTTAGCCATTTTTCTGTGGGCATTTCTGAGCCCCAATCCCAGCTTCTAAAACAGAACCTAAGCACTTATCGACGTACAGATTTATCAAATGCAGCATATGAGTAGATTCAGCTATAATTACAGCTGTGTCACAATGTATTAAAAAATGACAAATATTTCAAGTCTTCTGAGGACAAAAGCTTGATTTATGTGAGCTTTCACCGTCTTCATTCATCTACAACGCTCACATCACAAACACATTCAAAAATCATCACCTGGTTGTGATTAGTGAACTGTCATTGGTTCATGTGTGTCTCATTGCCATCTGTGTCATGCTAATTTTTGGGTTTATTTTTTGCATGATATATAACCATGGAGCGGGAGACTTGGAACACAACATGAATTGTTGGTAATGCGTGTTTTATATTGTTGAGAAGTGCTGAGTTTTCGGGGTGGGGTTTGGTTTTCCAAAGTATCAAAAAAAGAACAAATACAGAAATAACTTCTACTTTAACAAATGCACGCAAGGAACTGGGTCTGCATGTGAAGCATCTGGAGTGTCCATACCTGATGAGAGTCAGAACAGGTTCAGAGTCACTGTCAGTCCATCAGTCGCTGGTTGTTTGACATCTCTGCGAGCTGAAGATTGAAACACTGGCTCTGTGACACTTTTTACACACTCTGTGAGATCTCAGATGATTTTTCAGTACAACAATTCAACTCACTGCTAAACCACAGTAGTACGTACAATACATCGCTGGAGAAATAATCTAGATAGTCAAGACTGTCTCTCAAAACAACAATGACATGTGAGGACTACTGCAGTCTTTCATGCATGTTCTTCAAAAGAACAACAAAAAAGAATATATATATATATATATATGTGTGTGTGTGTGTGTATTCATTGGAATTAGAATGTATATATAATGCATTACATGTTATAGTTGGAATTGGAAATTGTTTAACCATTTTGGTTTGTTTAAGTGGCCTGACATCTCACCTTCTGATTCAACCAATGACAGGAGCTTGGGGCGGGGCTATCTGTCTAACTGACCAATGAAAAGCAGCAATGACACGCTTGACCTGTACACTGCTAAATAATCTCCCAGCATCTCAGTGATTGGATCTCAGTCAATCATCTGTTCGCTCTTTGTGCTGTAGAGAGATCTAATGGGTGTGTATCATGGATATTTCTCATTTAGATTCTTACCTTGATCTCAGAGGAAGACACAAGTGTGTGTGTGTGTGACAGGAAGTGGCAGGGAGGAAGGTCTTTGAGGTGTTACTGTGTGTATGTTTGATGAACCTCGAGGAAACATTGAGTGTGCTGTCAAGAGTCATCAATCATCCCTCACAAACACACTCTCTCCATAAACACATCCAAACGAGCAGGAGTTTAAATACAGAATGAGACGTTTCCATCCGGTGTAAATACAGATCGAGCGTTCTTTGCTCAGCAGGAGCTGGAGATGTCTATCAGGTTATGAGTTATGATCTCCTCATGAATCCTCAGAGGTTCCTGCGACTGACCAAAGGAGTCCAAAACACCCCCAGCGCAATTCAGAACTGTTTTATAATTGGGTGGCAAAACTGTAATGATGTCATATTATATCTTATTTGTACATTTCTCTACTATACTGTTTTAGTTCTGCTTACAGGGGTGGACCTGTATATATATATATATTTTTTTTTACTAGAAACAATTTGTTGTGTGTGTACTGTGTTTACTTATTATGTAAATACACACACAATACAGTATATATTTTGTATATGTATGTGCATTTAAGTATATATATTTAATATACAAATTTAACAAATGCATGTGTGTCTGTTTATATATCCATAAGAAATATACACAGTACACACACATATATTACGTGAACAAAAACTTTTATTCTGGATGTGCTAGAAATAATACATTTTCATATTAGTCAAATCATAAAACTTAAACATTTAAACCACAGAGTAGTAATATATATTTATTCTTCCAAACCTACTTATCTAATATAATAAACTGAGTTTTGTGTAATATAAATATTGGTGTTGTTCTTTTGTTCCACTTTTGTAAGTTGTTTTAGATAAACTCATCTGTTACATGGTTGTAGTCTGTGCTGTAGTCAGTGTTCTGTCTCATTTCTAAAAGTGTAATGGGGAGGTTCCTGCTGTATTACAGGCTTGAATCTGCACAAACCAGCACAGGGAAATGATGAGAGGAGACAACGAGGAACGTTGATTTTATGAACGCGTTCTCCATCAGCAAACCCTGAAACTCCCAGAGATCCTGATAACAAGCATAGACCCTCGGTTAGTTTGGATAAAAGCGCCTGTCAGATATAGATATAACAACTCAAGGAAAATCTGTTTCACGCAAATAAAATGTAGGTCAATGGCACAACACCCATTTAATAAAGTAACACACACATTGCTATGATTCTGATGCGGTTTGAACCGGTCCAGTCCCGCATTAATGACTTATTCACTGGAGCTCCTTGTACATAAGACAGAAGGGTGTTCTGATGGAGGTTACAAACAGTATCGCACTGATTCTGCTTTAGATGTCATCAATCATCATGAAAGCTTTGAAAGAGAAGAGTCGAGCAAATGGAAAGTGCTTGAAGGAGGTGCGAAAAAAAACTTGCAGAAATATATATATAAAAAAAATATATATATATATATATAAAGGCGAGCTGCAAACGAGAGAAACCAAGACGAAAAAGCTAGCTTTGGAGAGAACAAAGTTTCCTTCAACAGAGCAGAAAAAGGCACCTGAATTTATTATTTCATCTTGGCATTTGACAGTTACTGCAGTGCCATCTTCTTATTCTGAGCGTGTCGTATTTTATTCATAAATCCAGAGGTGGAGGAGATGATGATGGTCGAGCGGAGGAGAGAGAGTCGGCCCGGAGAAGGGTGCAGAACTTCTTTGTTTTGGCTGGGTGTGCAGAGCCATGCTCGGCCTGCGAGCGCCGGCGCTCCTGACACGGCTAATGATGTACGGTAATGCGCGCTATACGCCGGATGACTGCTGACACGCGGGAGGCCGCCATCAGCTTTCCGAGGAGAGTGTCTGGAATTCTGGGACACGCTGAAGAAAGCGATTCATTAAATGTAAGACAGGTATGACATCCCACTTCAAGGCGGCGGCAGCAGCTCTATGTATGGAGGGGAGGGTTTTTGTGGCCATAGCGGGGAGGAGATGGCAAGTACAAAGGAATGCCTGGCTGTTTTTTTGGAGATGACATAAAACTAGGAGGCAGGGAAATGGAGGCAGGAGACTGGAAAATAATGGCTAATGGAGGAATTTAGCCTGAGGCGCTATGCCTGCTTTGCCTACTTCTGTATAACTAGTATATTTATAATTCAAATACATACCTTTAATAATTAACTACCACTGACTATTAAAGGAGAATACAAGATTCGGCGAAGAGATGCGGCTGCATCAAGGAACAAAAGGATGACTCCGTCAGTTCTGCTGGACCGATGACAGCGACTCAGAAATACACTGCGTATTGCATGCGGTCCAAACGAGCCATGTGTCCAACGAGGAGTTATTTAGGCCTGAGGTTTATTTCAGAGATAAAGAAATTAATTATTCCTATACCCAGACTCAGATGATGCTAACCCTGGAACAACATTAAAAAACGACCAAAATGAATGGCAACAAATAAATTCTTCCACTAATGACCCACTCCTAAACATGATGTAGAAACTGCTTCGCAACGATTGGTGAAAAACACTACACAAATAAACTTAAATTGCTGCTAGTCTTTAAAAGAGGTCATCTGACCTCATACTAATATTTGTTATTATATTGGCAGCTTGGCACCTGAGCTCTCCCAGTTATGTTAATATATTTAAGAATATGTCCATCACCAAAAGATCATTGGTCAGCTCATCTGTCATAAGCAATCAATTAACCACAAGCAGTGTATTAAAAGGCTTCTCAAGTGACACTGTGAATATACAGCAGGTCGTTTCTCTCAGTTTTGATACATGCATACGGTATAACTTCTGTAATGCTTGTCATAAAATGTTAAAATGGAATAAAAATAAACATGGCAGGAGATCTGAGCGATTTTCAAGAGACACATTTAGAAAGCGATTGATATTATAAATCTGGCACCAGAGTTGAGCTCATAATAAAACATAGCTACTTTCCTCTTTGAATTTAATTCAGTGCTCTTTGCTTTTGTTATAGCGCACTCGCATTAAAGCCTGCGCTGTTATTGTACTCGCATCAGGAGATTTTTATTCACCTTTAAATGACCCATAAAAACACGAAACTAATGAAAGAATATGGTATAAAAAAGAAACATGGCGAGTGTCTGAATATTTATTTATTTGCAGCATCTCTTTTTATTACAAATCACACAAAGCCAATTCGTAACGAGCTTCTCATAGAAAACGACACATGATGTGTCTTCAGAGTTTATCAGAGAATATGAGCTTGATGCACAAAAATACAAGCAGGTAGATCACTAGATCTCATCAGTGGTGCTTCTAACTATCACGCGTACTTCCACAGCAGCTCCACAAACACAGAGCAACAAAAATGGAAAACATTTGCATATATGTGATAATAAGCTTGATCATTTGGAGGTGCCACATGTCAGGATATTCCTCTTTGATGTTGCTCATGCATATTAAAAGTCCTCTGAGATATCAGGACCACTTCTGAATTTTGTGCACTGGTGTGTGTGTGTGTGTGTGTGCATATTCTGTTAAATTGCTAATAGACATTTAGTTTACTCCCACAATTATAATAAAGTGATTCACAATTACTTAATAGTAGTATGGGGATTAGGAGGCCTTGTGCTGAGCTGGGATTTTTTTTTTTACATTCGTGCATTTCTGTGTCTTCAGTTCTTGATGTTTTTATGGTTTGAGAATGACTAGACACTAAATCTTTAATTCTGCACGTTATTGTAAGACCATAATTCCAGCATACTGTAAAGCATTCTGTCTAAACCTTACGCGTCACGTGTGAGCGTGTTCACGAACACAATAATAACAGATCTCCACCCGTGCGCCCCATTAGTTGTGTGTTTCTCTAGCCGTTACCTGTTTGATAATAAAGAACGGAGTGGTGAATCAACCACAGAAATGAACGGCTTTCTAGTGCCTGCACTCATATCCCATCAGCTCCTGACAGTCTGTCAAGTGTTCAGCCACAGGCCAGAACACAACAAAGACGAGAAGAGCCAGAATTCAGCCCAACTCACTTCCCCGGGAAACTTTGACAAGTTTTGACGTGTGACTTTTGTCTGTGTAGATTCACATATAGGCCTGTACACACACACACACACACCTATAGATGTGATTTGTGAGTGAGTGTGTGTGTGTGTGTGCATGGTTTGAAATAACCAGCAGCCTTTATTTCATCATTCCCCAATTACCTTTTCTTTTGGATAATTTTCTCTCTTCCTGTCCATTCTTGAGCTTGAACACAGAGACATTTTACTTCTTTACAGCGCTCAATAATTCATGGGCTGCTCTTTGGCTGTGTGAATATTTACATGTAAAGTATCCCTCGGAGCTGGAGGAGAGGGGCATGTTGATAATGTTAAACACTCAAACGTCCCTCCAGACTGGATTTAGATTCCAACAGTTTTGCACAGCAACTGGGACATTGCATTTTTGCCTCATTTAATTTGGACTAAATAAACTACAGTTTTTTAGATGCAGCTGAGCGAGACTGTTCTATTTTGCGTTTGAGCAAGATGTATGCAATACAATTTACAAGCAATTATCTTTGGTGGAATGTCACATCATAACCCAATCTCACGAATGTGCGTTTGGCACGATTTTCTGTTTTTATTTGGCGTACTATTTATGCTCAAAATTGGACTTTGGCCTGCATATGATATGCATTTGGTAGGTTTATGGGTGTGGGCTAGCTAGATGCCTACTATTCACGGCAAAATGCGCATTATATGCATGCTAACAAAGTGCGTATCATATGCACGCAAAACTGCGTATTATATGCACGTTTCAAACAATTATGCGTACAAATAGGCATTTGATTAATCCAGCAGTTGTAATATGAGCGCAAAAACGTCATCATGCATCTTCTAAAATCTTTAAAAATCTGCACTGAACATGTTAATTGGTTTTTCCGACTCTTTAATGTCGCTGAATCAGTTGAAATACTCGAATGTGTTGTTCAGTGGGGCAGAAATGGCATTTTATGCTAGCAACTGCATGCTTACCCTCTCAGTGTAAACAGTGTTATAATTGATGCTCCTTATTTTTTAGCCCGACTCCAAATCGATTTTACGGTTGCACCGCGCACCGGGAGTAGCTGGGCTTCCGTGGCACTGCGGGGCTTGAGGGCGGCGGTTCGTTCCCGTTCGGGTGCTGTCGCATCCTCGCGCTATCCCGTCTCGCCGGCGTCTCCTGTGTAGATCTGGGGCCGCCTGCAAAGGGAACGCTCCTCTTTGATACTTCACTCTGCATTTGAGTCACTGGTCCCTGTGTTTGACAGTGCGCGGTAATTACCTGGCTCCCCTGCTTGATCATGTAAACTCTTCCAGAACCAAGGGAGATACAGTCAAATGGGAAGATGTAAGAAAAACAAAACAACAACAAAGATGGCAACGGCATTTATTTGAACACATTGCGAACAGCTATGTGGATTTTGCACCTTTAATTTGAACAGTGGAGATGGAAAACAATTCTTAACACGTCGAGTATTTGTTTAAATAGCGGGAACTCGGGAGTCCTGAGGGGGCCCGTGGTTCCTGAAGCTGTATAATGAGTGAACCTGTGGAAAGTGGCGGCTTGTTATAGTTCTGTGCGTGAACACACGCTATATATTTGGAAGACTCGCACTGGAACGAATTGCCAAGAAGCCATTAACGATATAATTTTGTCCTCTAGTTTAGAAGCAAATGATTAGCGCTAATGAGTTGTCAGTGACATAAGTGGGCGTGGCTTGTGTTTCATTACTGCTTTGACACACAGTCACTAAAACTCGAATCTATGTGCAAGACTTTAGCTCCTCTCTTAAACAACGTAGGCCTTATTTTTTTTCTCTAAAATGAGAATAACTCTTAAAATAATGTTGATCCATACTGTAAATGTAGGCCTTTGTACATGGATACATATCAGGCTATTACAATTATCGCCGCATGTTAGCCTGTATATGATGATAATAATAATAATAATAATAATAAATGCAATGTCCAAAAAAAAAAAAGCAAACCTGATCTAATCAGAAAATGTTCTCATAATATGTGCCACGACGGCTTTCTTCTTGTTGCGGGATATGCGTGTAAATTAAAGGTGTTGGGTGAATTGAATGTAAAGGTGTCATAGCTTTAAGCCTCTTAACTCGCACGAGACGAGCGACACAAATAACACATTCGCCTATTATCACAAGATCATTAATAATCGAGCATTTCTTTTATTTAATATGCTGAACGCTTTTGACATACAGTATATAGGCCTATTTCAAGATGCATGTCAAAGCAGATATTTTACACGAGTTGTCCTTCTACTTATGCATTGTTCATTTATTTCGGTTACATTTTATTTTAGAGTGTCATTGTTACATTGTAGTTATACATTTAAGTACCGAGTAATGTTGGAGTAATGTTAATTAACCGCATGCAGTTACTGCAAGAATAGGGTTTGGTTTAGGGTTACTTGCGTGCTGTAGTTATTGTTATTATAATAATATCATGTAACGTGTAACAAGGACATATTTAAAAAAATGTTACTTTTATTTCTTTTTAATGCTTTTTCGTTTATTAATGGTATTGTATTCGACCAATACACGCTGCTATTTTATTTAGCATCATGTATTGTTTCCGCTCCTTTTTTAATCTTCGATCTCATCAGATTATCTTTTTTCTTCCAAACTAAGGCGCAAAGGAGTTTTAATAAAGCGCAAATGGTTCGTACTTTTTTTTTGTTGTGTGATACATTTTAATGTCTTTATTTTTAAGAGAATTATTAAATATGTTGTTCGCGTATCAGTGATAAAAATACATGTGCTTAGTTTACATTTAATATGTATGGATTTAACCCAAGGGAAATATCGCGTAATTCTAAAATTAAATTGTTCTAATTGTAGAAGATAGTGTGAAGCGCTCAACAACGACAAATGACACTTTAAACATCATAACTTACGACACAAAAACAAGTAAAGCACGCGCACAAAAATGTCTGTGCGCAAACTGGCAGTCTGCTGATTTCACGCTTCGCAGTTGGCCCATGGAAAGCTTTGTTCAAATAAATATCATTTATTCAAAATAATTTCCTTGATATCTGTATTTTCCTCTCACGATATCAGTGTTTCTTTATTTGAATTGAGCTGGAGTTTACAGAGGAGGCAGCACGGCGCATCACTGATCCGGCAGGTGTCGCTGAAGAGCTGCAGACTCGCGCCCAGGACACACACACACACACACACACACACACACACACACTGAGCGTCTCACAGCGCCGTGAGAATAATGCCACTGAAGGAAAAAACGCCTTTCACACACAAGAATTTACAGTTACTCACGAAACTTGTACAAACATTGGAGCTGCGCAGCTTTCCTTCAGGGACAGGAGTGACATGCTCCCGGAGGTCAGAGAGAGTTTAAACCGAGACATTATCCTCACTTAAATATTCAGAACACAGGACGAGACCTCCACACGAAGCAGAACTGAAATTATGAAACATTAACAATTAGGGAAGATTGTTCTAGAAATTATAATTAACATTTTTTTATTATATATGTTTTATATTATTTTTTATAGTTGAGCAAATATAGGAGCGAGCAGCGCGTGTTTTCGGTCTGGCGCGTGCGAACTCTCTCGCTCTGGCGACCTGTTGTTTTGTAGAAATCTGTTTATCAGTCAGCCATAAAACAATAATTAAAAATATAGAAGAAAATCATTAGATTTAAAATGGGTCAAATAGCTAGACGTTTACAATGCCCTGAAGCCTTTAATTAACACAACTGAGATTTAGATAAAGGTTTTTGTTTTGCAGGGATAAATCTGATTGCATACAATTATTTCACAAAACTATAGATATGACTCTGAGTGACTGTTTACATTTTAATTATGTTTTTATGTTTAGGCTATTTTATAGTATTTTTGTTTCCCAAAATAAATTGAAAGGAGACGAGTTTAAAATTGGGAGAGGTTTTGTAAAAGTGTTTGCGTTGAAATGGATTCTCAGCCGCAGCTGGGCAGAGACACCGAGAGCTTTAACCCTACAATGACCTCAATTTGACACCAGCAGATGAAATTTTACCGCCCGTTAATGCCATCTTCTGCGTTCACAACAGATCTGAGCTTTAAAAAAGAATCTTCGCACGATTTTATTTGCTCGATAGGTTCTTTTTTTAACGACATTTTATTTCGTGTATCTTTTAATAAAACAGGAAGCTGTTCTGGAGTTCCACACATATTTGAAAGCGAAAGAGTCGGTAAAGTTTGTGCATTATTCCGGTGACGCAGTGGACTAACACACCAGCGCGCAATCAGCAATCAGTAAAAAAAAAACCAACTACGACGACAGCAAAAACCATTTGATTCAATCGACCTGAAATTATTAAAAAGGCATTCATTTATCGAAGCCTATGACTTTAGTAGATTCTTACGCATTATTTGTAAAGTTATAGTCGCTCTGGATCACACGCAATCTTGTGTTTTATATGTTGCTGTGACGGTGTGGATCAGCACTCGCGCTCTCTCTCGCTTCTATAAGGATGCGATGGACTTACCGCGTTTCTATAGAAATGGTCCTCATCTTCCTCGCGATGAAGCAGTGGTCAGACAGCGCGCGCTGTGTCCACTGCAGTCGCTATTGCACAGTGAACCCTTCACTTCTACTCTCTCCTCGTGGTCTTCCCTCCCCTCTGCCATAAACAGAGCAGTTGTTGCATTTATGAAATCCGTTTTAATTGCCCACTTCGTTAGAAGTCGGTTCGCGCGTCCGAGGAACACTTTATTGACCTTGTTTGCTGAGATCCCGCGCGAGCTCGGCTCCACTAACCCGTCAACTGTTAATTTCAACAACAAAACAAAGTCAGGGCGCTCTAAATGTAGACATTTATGTAAAATAGCGATCGATAGGACGATGATGTCACATGTGCGGCGATGCAGGCTATATGATCATTGATGAGGAGTAGTATTTTAAGGGTCTGTTTGCGGTATAGGGGCCATCTGTAGCACAATCAATATCATTGCTCCTCCTCTGAAACTTCAGGCCTTCCTAATGATTGATGATCTCGGGGCTCTTTGATAATTGAGCGGCGCGATGCACGGCTCACATTTCAATCTTGGAACGCTATCGGACTAGAGACAGTTTCCAAACATAAACCTCGCTTTGCGTGTGTGTGTGTGTGTGTGTGTGTGCGCGCGCGCAAAAGTTCACTTTATTCTAAAAGGGGCCCTTCTGAGTATCCATTTTTTTAACCTTGTTGTTGTGCACGAGAGAAAAAAAAGAAAGAGGGGGATGTACGTGACACTCGATAGCGGGTGTATCGGTTATGCATTAAACAAAGTCGGGCTGGAATGACTTTCCTTCGTCCAATAAAGATACTAATAGCGCTGTTTTAAGGTCTGGACGCGTGCCCGACGCGCCGCGACGCCGCTCAGCTCGAAGCGCATGTGAGTGGGATCTGCGGTGCGCAGACTTGCGTGGCTCCCCCCTCGCGCACTGGACGCTCGCCTCGCGCGCAGGCTTTGGCGTGGAGCTCGCGCAGGACTGGCTGCGCTCAGCGCCACTTCCGGCTTCCGTCATTTCATTCTCCCGCCGATGCGCGCAGCTCAACTCTCTGCGTTCTATAAGCGAGCGAGCGGCCGACCTGCCAACACTCACTGACACTCACTCATCTCAGACCGCGCCAGAGATCGCCGCGCTTTCCACAAACTCTCCTCTTTTCCTTTTTTTACTGTAGTAATAAAACAAGAAAGCGGACCGGAGGCATAAAGGAGACAGGGACTTGTGGGATGAAAACGGGGCTAAAAAGATTCATCCTCTCTTGAACATCATCACCGACCATCATTCATTCATTACCTTGACAACCTCTGGCTTTGATTGACAGCTGGAGTGGCAAAAAGCCATGAGACGCGACAGTTTAGTTACACGCAGGTTGTTGATGGGCCGGCTGTAACCTTCAGTTTGGCGCTTGACTTTTTTTTCTTTCTTTTCTGGGGGGCAAAGAGGAAAAGAAGAATAATTGCAAAACTCTTCCCGATGCCCGCGCTCGTTCTCAGCCGAAGTACTGGAGAATAGGAGGAATTCACCAAGTTTGCTCTAAAAGGGGGATCTTTCGCAGCGCATGAGTTTGTGAGCGGACTGGGAAATTAAATCTACGACACAGATCCAGAGGTTTATTGGAGCGCAGGCTGATGGCGCAAAGGGTAGGTTTAAAATCTCCAGCACTCACCTCCACTAATACACTATCTATCACAGGCCTCTCCTTCAGTCTGACGCACTTGGCTGGGAATACTCGCCGCGCGACGCTTTGCTCGCTTCGGGAAGCACAACTTGACCATGTTTTTGGTAATTACGCGCAAATACGCGGCTAACTTTAGCTCCGCGCCAGACTTTTTCTTCTCTTTCCCCTTTCCCCCGCTAGCCGACTTTTCTCTGCAGGCTCGCCTTTTGTTTTTGTGCTCTTTGTGCTGACTCTCTGCTTCTCTTGCAGTACGATGAGTTGGCTCATTACGGCGGCATGGACGGAGTCGGTATGTACGGGGATCCTCACGCGCCTCGGCCGCTGCCGCAGGTCCATCATCTGAATCACGGACCGCCGCTCCACGCCAGCCAGCACTACGGCACACATGCCCCCCATCCCAATGTCATGCCCACCAGCATGGGCTCAGCTGTCAACGACGTGTTAAAGAGGGATAAAGATCAAATTTACGGGTGAGTTCCATGCTCATACCGGACCCGAGAACTCCCTTTCCCGTAATAGCTTTTCTTTTTTTTCTGGAACTTTAAGTTTAGTTGGTGTTATTATTTTTTTTTTTTTTACACGGCGCTTATTTACAAGCATTGCACTTTGTTTTGCGCATTTATTTTTATTTTTGTTCAAATTAAAAAAAGAAAAAAAAAAAAAAAAAAAAACAACAACAAAAAAAAGAAAAAAATGTATTTGCTTGACAAATTGTAAAATAATTTCACGATAAACGGGAGATTGCTGCTTTAATTCCACTTCCGTTGCAAATCACTGCAGCCCGAAACAAAGTTCCGATTCTCTCCGAGTGTAAAGCGCGTTTGATTTCTGAACTGTAGCAGGCTGTTTGGGATTTCTGGTTTTATTCGCTGTTGTTTCTGCAGTCATCCTCTCTTTCCTCTGCTGGCTCTGGTCTTTGAGAAGTGTGAGCTGGCCACATGCACTCCCCGCGAGCCCGGGGTCGCTGGAGGAGACGTGTGCTCCTCAGACTCCTTCAACGAGGACATCGCTGTCTTCGCCAAGCAGGTCACTCTCGACTCTTTCCAGACGCATTAAAACAAAGACTAAAATAGCCGGTTAATTTTTTTAAGAGCGATAATTATATTTCCCCGAATGCACTTGAATGTTGTAAGCAGCTGCTTTTGTACTTTAACCAGATTAGTGACGATCGCAATTTTAATGCTTTATTGTTATTATTTAATTAACGACAGAATGGCTGCACATATTTGCATCGATTGCTATTAACTCTGATTCTGGTGTGTTTTAGGTCCGCGCAGAAAAACCTTTATTTTCTTCAAATCCAGAACTGGATAATTTGGTAAGATCACACTTCAGCACTGATTGTCTTTGGAATAGCCGCGCGCTTTACTTCTCTGAATGGAGTCGGGCATTTTTTAGAGACTTTCATAATTTCCTTGTTTCGGCGCTGTGTCTGGAGATAGTGAAAGTAAATAGCAGGGCATGAGCTGGAGACAGTGTGTGAGGTGAGCAGGAGGTCTGGGGGGTATTAGTCTGAAATAAGTCACTCATTATAGGGCTGGTATCACCCTTAAACACTTCACACAGGACAATTATTCCACCTGCAAAATAATTCTCAAACACATTATTGAATTATTTCTTATTATTTAATTGCGTTTGTTTCTGTTGAAATGAGAGGATTTGTTCAATGCAGAACATAATGCAACGAATATTAAAATTAAATTGCAAAGAAGGCTAACGACGTCCGTTTCTCTTTACAGATGATACAAGCCATACAAGTATTACGCTTTCATCTTTTGGAGTTAGAAAAGGTAATCTTTCATTGATTTAATTTTAGAAATAGCTCGTTTGAATGGATTTATTTTTCGTCACCAATTTGGGATATGTGTGTGTTCTTTTTTATTTTTATTATTAGTAATTCAGATTTTGCATTACTTGGTGTAATAATAATACAAAAAAAACGTTGTCTAACAAAATTACTCCGAACATAATTTGATATTAAAATCATGTTATTTAAATGAATTCCACTTTCCGTAGATGCTGATTTAAACGGACATAGTCGGCATAGAATTTTTTTATTTTATTTATTAAACATAAATAAATCTTTTAGTTTTTTGCGGGATGGTCATGTTTTCGTCGATGAACTTGTTGCACGAGTCTCCGGAGAATAATATGCATCGCAGTTTCGCTAGTGTTTCCCTGTCTCTGCTGATGACGGCCTTTACTTCTGCTTCTTTCTGGAGCGGCTGTTGACAGAGCTTTTCTTTTCTCTCCCAAAGGTGCACGAACTCTGCGACAATTTCTGCCATCGGTACATCAGTTGTTTGAAAGGAAAAATGCCCATAGATTTAGTGATTGATGAACGGGATGGCAGCTCAAAATCAGACCACGAGGACATCTCGGGATCCTCCACGAACTTAGCCGATCATGTAAGTAACAGGATGGCTTCATTGCTTCTGTCTGCGCTGGATGTGTGCACAGCATACCAGAAAATAGTAACGTGAATGGTCCAAAACGGCTGATGATATATAAGATGTTCTTAATTCAGGTTGAATGGTTAAACGGCCGCTTGGCTGAAAGTTTCGTGCGGTTTTTCTGCGATCACGGTGTGTGTGTGTGTGTGTGTATCTCTTTTCTCATGCAGTGCTGGTTAGTTGATGTAGTTATTTTGTGTTTTGTAATTTAGTATGTCTGTATCTTGTGCTGTTACACAAAATTAATAATTAAGTTGGGTATAAGGCATTATAACCTCATCTCATGCGCCTCAGTGGTAAGCGAGCATTCTCCAGAATGATGTGTTTAACGTGTTTCTGGTTTACACTGGTTTAGCGGTGTTGAAACGTGTTGATTTCGGTGTTGTAGAAATGAAATGTTGGGGAAAAGAAAGTTTTCCGCGTCCTGGAGCGCTGTATAGACTTAAACAGAGCATCTCAGACTATGCTGCTTTAAAGTCAATCGAGTAAAAAATCGGGAAACATTGAAACACATGTCTATATACTTCACCTTAGCTCGTGCAGTAGAGTACTAGTGTTAGTAAGAGCTGAAATAAAACACTGTGTTTGGGGCAGCTCAGTTTGATCATGACGGAATGAGAAATGTCAGAAAATTGCGCTTTCTATTCTGTGGATTCAGATTCCCTTCACACGGTTTCTATCGGGTTATCATTTAAAACATGGTGGTGTCTTGCGCGTGATGCATCGCCATTAGCTTACACGAGTACCGCCGCGGTGTTTGTCTGATGGCGCACTGTGAGCTTTAAAAGGATTATTAGCATTATTTATTTATTTGTATTTTTTTTTTTTTTTTTGCTGTGCTTATAAATATCTAAATATGTCTGAGCATTCGTTTCTATGTGCAGCAGTGCTTTGTGTGTGTGTGTTGAGGTCAGATTTACATAGTGTGCATGTGCAGCAGGGTTTCTAAATGAGAAGAAATGATTGCTGCTCCACATACACCGAGAAACACACAAGCTCATGAGCAACACACTGTCCTGATGTGCAGATCTGCTCCGGTTATACTACAGATCGAAATTACCAGCTTTAGGTTTGTTCATTCTTGGATCTTGCAATTTGTTTCTTGGCATTTCTACCCTTTTTGTATGTTTGAGGACAGCAGTTTGATAGTTGGATATGCAAATTTATTTAGGTTGTACCTATCTCATCCTTTTTTTCTGCTTTGATATGCATTTTTAATATATTTTGCCTGGGGCTACATCATTTGGTGAAAGTTGCTTTGCTGGGGATGAAGGACATGCCTTGTGCTCTGTCTCTCTCTCGTTCTCTCTCTACCTGCTGTAGGCTGTGAATATAGGCACTTTTATTTACTATTGAATGCTACGTTGTCTTTGAGTGTGGTTTATAGTGCTGTCAGTGTATACAAGGCCTTTGTCAGAATGCCATTATATTTTTTGATTTGCCTCTGGTTATTGTCCAGCCTCTCAGTTATTAAAAAAAAATAAGATTAGAAATTAAATCAAAGCATCCATGTGTACTATCCATGTATGCAACCCACAGATTTGGACAATTTATATATATATATATATATATATATATATATATATTTATAATAATTGATGTGACACCTGCCTTCTCTGTTGGCTTTGACTAGTGAATAATCTGTTAATAACTAGTTAGTAATATAGATACTAATTTCAGTTTGATTTGAAATTTGTTTGTGTAAATTATGTTGCACACTTAAAAAAAATAAAAGTGTGTGCAGCTTAAAATATGTTGACAGTGTTTTGATGCTGTCTCAGTGTCATCATTTTGATTTGGCTGTGACGTTATGAAAAATTGTGACACGTGCCTTGTGGCTCTCACATTTCTCTTAATTGTTTGTGGCTGTCAGTAGTTTTTATGTTGATAATATACAAGCAATACAAGTCACATAAAGAGATATATAAGACACCATAGTGGTTTTTATCGTCTGTGAGAATGCTGTAGTGTTCTCTCTCAATATATTATGGTCAGTTACATGCAATACGCTTAAAGACCAGTTTTTTGTTTAAAGTGGTGATAATCTGTTTACTCGAGCACAGTTCAGAGGTCATCCAGATCCTGAGCACTGATCTGATCTGATCTGTGTGATCAGGGCTCGACTGCTCTCGTCTGGACACACACTCACTTGTTGCTTCAGTGCTGCAGGCCTCAGACGCAAGTGTGTGTGTGTGTGTATGGTTCACAATGATTTGGATTGGTTTTCCAGTTTAATAAATACATGCATTTCAGAACAGAAACCTATTACATGCAGAAAGTATAAAACTGGTAACCAGCAATTGACTAGTTCAACCCATACAAATAAATATATGTGTGTGTGAGTAGGTGGATTTTGAGATGCTGAATAATATTTTAATTTAGATGACACCGTTTTTATTTTTTCTGTGTGTTTCAAGTGAGGTGTGTTTTTGCTATTCCATGTCAAATATAAAAGGAGCCTTAAAAACAGTCAGTCCCGTCTCTTAAAATGCTCGGCTGTCAAACGCTGGAGCTCAGCGAAGGCTCCTTTCTCATTCTCGTCAGATAATTGGCAGTTTCGCTTTGAATAGTCATTCAGAGATGCTTCATTCCGTCCCTTTAGCATGTTTTGAGAGCGCTGGTGTAATTACATGTTAAATGCAGCAGAGCCGCGCGTGTGTGTGTGGATCTGACGCACAGGAGGCACAGAGAAAGGTCAGGGGCCAAAGATGCGCTCGCTTGGTTTTTCCCCATCCCACATACATTTTTCTAAAAAGTGAATGAAAGTTAAGCGAGCTCTCTGACGGACAGGCCAGGTGCGGGTCAGCGGAGGATTGCCCGGTGTCTTTCCTCCGTCATTGTCTCCGGCTTTTATATTAATTACACCATGCATTATCAACGTGGAGTGACCCCGTGCGACCGCTCCCCGGAGACACGGCGACCCTCTATCTTATTCTGTATCTGCTCTATTGTGCCGGCGCTGTGTTGCGGCGCTCTTTAACACAATTAAAGCAGAGCAGGCAGTGGCTGCGTTTGACTCCTAATTATCTGCAGCGATGGGGAATAGTCACATGCTCGCTGGGTGGGGTGGAGGCTCTCTCAGCCGTTTGGGTCACACGATGTCTCTCACTCGCTTTCTTTACAGCTTGTTTGAACTTTAATGGACTCTTGGGAGCCCTGACAACTGTTTTGTTGTGATGTGAGGCCTGAGAGAGAGAGAGAGAGAGAGAGGGCGGCTGCATTATTCATAAGTGGGAAAAGGGCTGTTGCTTTTTTGCTGCCGAGTGGCGTGAGGAAACTAGATATCAGCTGCAGAACTCTGGGAAGCTCTGGTGGATGTGTGCTGGGGAAACATGTAGCCGTCAGCACATATACGGACCTGCGGCTGTGTTGGAGTGCAGCTCCGGGAGTGCGTGTGTGTTTTTAGGCCTGTCTTGCGGCGGTGGGCGTCTCGCCTAGGAAACACAACCCAGTCATTTTCATGGCTTGGAACAACGCGAGCTCGAGCTGCATTGCACAGACAGATGTTTTTCCTTCCACTCTTCTCCAAAGACGTGCGGCGAATGTTCTGACGGAGTCTACGTCATGTTCGGTGCGCTCGTACGAAACAATTTCACAGCTGATATTCATCTCAGAAAAACAGGGCATAAATCATATACACTCTGGAAGAAGATAGTTTGGTGTAACATGGATAACTAGTCCACATTAATGAACAGTGTCTGCCGCTTTTTTCTTTATTCTTTTCAAATAGAAAAAGCATTCTGATTGCGTTTCCAATGATAATTGTTAATATTACGGTTGCGGTGTGGAGTTTGCTGTTCCTGTAGAATTGGAAGGATAATTAAAGCTTTATAGTGATTATTGTAGTTAACATCCTCGGCGTGAACAGGCCTTTATTAAAGGGAAGTGTAGATAGAGCTAGATTGAGAGTAACTGTTATCACTTGTTTCATGCAAAGACTGGACTAGCATCATACTAAATCATTTATGCTAATATCATTAGAGTTTTTCCTAAATTGAATGTCTGTGGTTGAGCTTTATGAGTGTGATTGTGTCTGTAGACTGCGTTCTAGTGTAGCATTAACAGACACACACCACTGAGACCCATAAGAACACTTAAGTGTGTGATTGCTCTAAGATTAAGACTTGAGCTTTGTCTCACAGCAAATCTTTTCGCGGATATTTGTGTCTCCGGTGTGTGTGTGTGAATTTACAGCGTTTGTTTGGACGGGACTCTGTTGCATCAGACACACGCCTCACACTCGTGAGTGACAGACAACATATCCGAAGAAGTTATTTCTGCCTGATTGGACCTGCTGGTATAAATTAATTTAGGTTGATTGTGTGATGTTAAGCAATATTTTTGACTTTAATAAAACGAGCTAATTTCATTGTAGCCATGTGTAGGTTATAGTTTCTCACAGTGTGCATGCAGGTGACTCAGGGAGTGTGTGAGGCGGGATTGGGAAGTCTCTCTCGCTGGAATGGCAAAGGAAATTCCTCCTCTTGCTCGTCTATGTGTAACACAGATAAAGCTCTTCCTGTACAGTACAAATCCTGTTTCCCTCGCGGCCCGATCGGACCCTGAGAAACCTCAGGAAGGGTGAGGAGGAGATGCCCTCTTACTCATGACAGACCGGCCCAGCGCTGTGTGTGCGTCAGATTAGAGACTGTGTTTGCTGTTTATGACAGTGGAAATGATGAATTGCTGCTCAAAACACAAATGTTTTGGTTAATTGTTGAGTGTTATTGCTCTGCAGAGTTCTTTCTTCTGATGAACACAACAGAACATGTCACGCAGAATGTCCAAGTTTGTCTTTCCCGTATAATGATAGTCACTGAGGGAGGATGCTGTTGCGCTCTAAAAATTACAAAAACTTCATAACAGCCATCCGTATGATTTATGCACTATATTTAAAAATGTTCAAAAGTCCCATTCTGCTCGACAAACACTTCATTCCTTGACAGCTGTTGTTTCAAAGAAGGGGAATAAATTATAGCAAGTGTTAATGTTTTCTTTGCATTAAGTGTCAAATGGACAGATCGAAAGGTGTTGATTATATCGTTGCAAAATGTACTTAAGGTCAATACGTAAGGTCAGAGGTACATGCAGTTTATCAGCTTGCATATAGTATGCTCACATGAAACTATTTGTATGGTATAACAACAAATCTCAAGGGCGTAATTGTTTATATTGTCATGATCATATAGTTACAGTCATCAGCAGCACAGATATGTTTGTAGCAATATCCAACAATACATTGTATGGGTCAAAATGATCTATTTTTATTTATGGCAAAAATCATTAGGATATTAAATAAAAAAAAATTCCATGAAGATATTTTGTAAATTTCTTTTTCATTCGAGCTTCATTTGGACAACTTTTCTTTCATTTTCTCAATATTTCTATTTTTTAGCTCCCTCAGATTCCAGAATTTCTTATAGTCTCAGACAATCCTAACATCAACGGAGAGATTGTTTACTCAGTTATTCATTGTGTGCCAATCTCAATAATACTAAAAAAAGACCCTTATGACTGTTTTTGTGGTCCAGGGTGACATTAATGTCTGGTTCTTCTAAATCTTACAAGGCACAAAGATATCAGAAATAGCTGCTTTGGTATAATGAGTATCATGACATGTGTGACAGAAATAAAGTGCACTTGTTCAGGAGTGAGTCTTTAGGATGGTGAAGAGTTCGTTGGTCTGTGTCCAGCTCATTCATGAGTCCTCTCTTTCTCTTTGTGCTGTGGATTGGGAACATGGATGGATGGATCCGCTCTGGCCGTCTCCAGAACCCAACGTCCTGGAGAGATCACGATGATGCCACGTCCACACACTCGGCCGGCACGCCGGGACCCTCCAGCGGAGGACATGCGTCACAGAGCGGGGACAACAGCAGCGAACAAGGTGAGTCCTGTGATGTACCTGTGCTTTTATCCTGCTAATGAACCATATCAGATACGATGTGTGTGTGTGTGTGTGACCTCAATTATGACAGTAAACCCTCATGTCAGCTACAGTGTATAATACCATCCCACACTCCCCGTGAGGAAAACAGATAAATGAAAATCTAAAGCTGTGAAATGTTTTCTGCGAGGGGTATAGCCCATTCATGCCAAGAACAATAACTATCTGCATACACATCTATGTACCATAACATTCTGTTTATACCAAGCTTTCTGCAGCCTTCTCAATGTTTTTTAGCATTCAAAAAAATGTGTTTCCAGTGAAATCATCCGCCTGCGTTATTATAATTGTCGCTGTGGCATGGATTCACTGTTCTCTTAAGTCAAGTCACCATTATTTATATGGCACTTTTACAATGCAGATTGTGTCAAAGCAGCTTTACAGTATTAAATGAGGAAACAGTGTGCTGAGATAGTGTTCCCTTCACCTCTGGCCCGACGAGAACAGCGGTTTAATTCTGTTCTGCAGCCGAGTCAGATTGTGCAGAGGACTCACCTGCTTCCAGTGACTTCTTAGAGTTAGAGTGATTATTAAAACATTACAGTTACAGCTGTAGTTATCTTTGTTAGTGTGAACAGGCCCTTCAGGGTTAGACGCTAAAAAATATCATTAGATCAGTGAAAAAACTGTATGGCCTACTAATGATATAGCAATATATAATATATAATAGAAATGTAATATAGTGCATGATCCATTGTGCAGCTGTGTGTGATGAGGCAGAGGAGAGTGTTATTGATCACGCTGAAGTCATAAGTACCAGTGAGCTGTTCTCCTCGCTGCAGTTATCGACTCTCTCGCACTGGATCCAGTAACGGCTGGTCGATACGGCCTAACACACTTACGGTACGGCACGCAGAACTGCCTCCAAGCGATCCGGTCAAGCCCTGGGACAAACCAAACCAGACGAGAGACACGGCAGTGAGAGAGAGAACAGAAAGACAGGACAGAGAGAGAGATTTACTGAACTTAGTGATCCTGAGAAAATAGCCTTCATTCTTGGAGAAGATGACAACACAGCTGCACTAGCCCCAAAAGTTGTGCTGGCCGTTCACAATGTTAAACAGGTGAAGTGAAAACTGTAAACTCATTCATTTATTCAGATGCATTTTATTTTTGTTATCCACGTAGTTACTTTATTTTTTATTATTTTTATCTAAACAAATTAATAGATTTAATTTAATTTAAATATATACACGTCCTGAGGAGGCAGAGAGTGCTGCAGTAATGCAGCCGTCCTGCAGCGCACTGTGACCTTTCACCCCGGCCAGCAGAACAGACGCCTCATTTCTCACATTCTTTCAATTATGTTCACGCTTGAAGCGCTCGCTTACTCTCAGCACCCTGTCTACACACACACACACACACACACGCACGCATGAGACAGGACAAGTCCGAGTTCCTGAAAGAAAGATTTTGGGGCGGTTCTGAAAAGTGTGTGAGAGATATCGACAGCTAACAAGCTTTCTGGACCTAAATTGTAAAAAAACATTAACTCAAATAAAATACATTTATATGAAAAATATTGGAATTCAGCCAATTATCAAGGCAATGTTGCTCAGGCATTGATTTTCTGTAAAGCTGCTTTAAAGCCATGTGTACTGTGAGAAGCTTTATTCAAATGCATTTGACTTGACGTCTGTATCTGTGTGCAATCACTGCTAACTGACGACAGCAGCGTGAGTGTCCAGTGTTAATGAGTTAATGAAGCCGTCAGACCATCGTGTATCTTCACACACGAGTGTGTTCAGTGTCATCCGGTCAAACACACTCTTTCTGTTCAACATCAGTTCACTGTGCTGGAAGCATCTGAGAGATTTCATTTCACTGGCAATGAGCAGGAATCCTCTGCCCTTTTCCAGAGCAGTTTTTTAGGAAAGTGAAATATTAGTTGTGCCCCTCAGGCACTGAGACCTTACACACACCACACACACACACTCGTGAGATTTTGGGTTTTGTGTGTCAAGTTTTCATGGCAGGTCTGACCTCAAACTTTTTTTCTTTTCAGACATTGCTCTTTTGTATAATATTAAAGTTTATACCACAGACAGAAAGACCTAAAAAAGTAAAAGTTCAGACTAGAGACCTAGTGCAGTAGATAAATACCATAATTTTTTGGTAAATTTCTTTTTAAGATGAGTCCCCTGAATAATTCTATTCTCCCGCATGAGGACCTTACCGCCCGCGCCTGCACTCACCCATCAAATCTTGCCCCGCGCCACACTCGGTGCGTTGGGTCCCGCGGGAGTGCAGGTCTCTAGTTCAGACACAGACAGAGTTTCACCAGGCCCCTCGTTATGTGTTTCTTGCACATATGTGTGTGTGTAAAAGAGTCTTGCTGGATCTCAGCTCTTACTAAACAGACTTCACAGACAGACAGACGGATGGAAAGCAGGGATATCTCATGGGTTGATTTGAGGCAGATCTATGTAACTATACATTCTTTGCAATAGAAAATCTCTCCTAGTTTCTGTGCTTTAAAAGCTTTAACGTTATCCATGTCACAAAAAAAAAATCAACAACAATTACATCTTTCCTGTTTAACATGCTTGTTCATGAGAAGCATTCGATCTGTGAGACAGCCGTTGATGTTGATGACCTTCAGACCCTGGTCCGGCACAGTCACATCTGTATCATCTGTATCAGCACAGTGTGGTCTCTGGTGACAGTTGCAGACAAATATCAAGCACAGAAAACCTCACTGACAGAGACATGAGATTAATGAAAGCAAGGGAATACCTTACATGCCTGCTCTGCTCTAGTGTCTTTATTTGCACTGCGCTGGCCCTTTAAACGACGTCGCTGCTGCGCTGCTGAGTGTTTTTTTTTGAGCTCTTGTTTTAGCACGCTGTGCCCGAGGGGGTCAGCCAAGAAGTCACCCTTAAGAGGTGATAATCCCATCACACTAGTCTCCAGCGCTGTTTTCCCCAGATGGCATGAGCGGTTCTGTTCTCATGAGTTCCTAACTGTCTAAAGCAGTGCTTCTCAACCGGTGGGTTTTGACCCAAAAATGTGTCTCAGGTCTTTTCCGATGCGTTT